>OZ007573.1:35773583-35831083 GCA_963931925.1 Onchidella celtica
TCGGCCAACTAGCTTGTTTTTTAAGTACCAGTAACCAAAAAATCTTCATAATTGGAATAGGGTCATTCTTCCACCTGGCTCTCCATTTGAAAGCTTCCAAAGCTTTGGACACTGCACTCCCTGTATGGGCGCTACATGGTTAAGATGTGAAAGAATAAAGATGTGACTCTGTGGTTCTGGATGCGCTAGGACATGGCGGTAACAGGACGGTGGAGTGGAGAGGAGAGATCAGGGAGAGAAACAGAGATAGCGAAGAGGGTTAGCGGAAGGGACGGAGTAAGGATGGATAAAGGAAAGAGGTGTTCATGTCGGAAACTAGGTGGGAGTGAGGAAAAAGAGGAAGTGGTGTGCTTGACCTTATTCAAGGAGGGGGGAGGGTGAGAGAGAGAGGAGGAGGAGAAGAGGAGGAGATAATAGAGTAGAAGGTAGAGTGAGGGGAGGGGAAGGACTGTGGGGCGGAGGCAGAGAGAGGGGGAGAGAGAGAGAAAGAGAGAGAGGGAGAAAGAGCGGGAGAGACAGAGACAGACAGACATGGAGGGAGAGAGAGAAAAAGAGAGAGAGAGAGAGAGAGAGAGAGAGACAGAGACAGACAGACATGGAGGGAGAGAAAGAGAGAGAGGGACAGACATGGAGGGAAAGAGAGGGAGAGCAAAAATCGTACCCTCTTCTGTATGTATGAAGCGTCCTTAATGAATTCTCCAATCACACAGCCCAAGCCCGCCATGACAGACATGATGTCCTTACCTCTGCCAAACCTTCAGAATAACATAAACCTGGCAACCATCTTGCCTCACCCTCCGCCCGCTCGGATCCAAACCCTCCACCCCCTACCAGAGAGTCTCCCCAGTTTATCTATGCCCCAGCCTTACTGCTAATCTGTCTCGGTGTCTTCCATCCCACCGTCATTTGAAGCCACCACCCACCCCCCCCCCCCGTCGCACTGCTGGCCCCACCCCGCACCATCTCGCAAAACTCCTCATCTTTTGTTGTTTTTTTAAATCTCTTCTCCATTTCCCTCTTTATAGGGCTAATAAAAACATTGAATACCTTGTCGTGTGTGTGTGTGTGTGTGAGCAAGTCTGTTCCCACACGTGCTTACAAGGCCAATTTTCTGCTAATGGGGCTATGTGTACGGTGTACGTGTGTGTGTGTATTTCTTTTCACGTTTCACGGGTAGGCGAGTCGTAACATAACACATTTTTGTGGTGCTCAGCTGCTCGAGCATCGTGTGCATGTGGGTCAGTCACAGTCTGTACGGGAATTTTTAAAGATAGCCAGGGCGATATTAGACAGTATCTGGGGGAATTGACACCCCCCCCCCCCCACAAAAAAATAAAAAAATAAAATTTGCATTAATTTGCACTTATAATTTATAAATTTCAGAAACAAAGGAAACGTTATGAACGCAACGTATTCAGATTAATGACTGGTACTGGAATTATGAAAAAAATAATTGTATCATTATTATTTTATTACTACACCTTTCAGAAATTCTAAACAATGGGTGACTGTTAATGATACATGGGAAGAGATGCTTTTTGGAGTGACAAAATTAATGTGCAGATCATAATGGAAGACAGGGGCGAGGGTTGGGGAGGGGGAGGAGAGAGAGAAAGAGAGGGAAAAGAGAGAGGGAGGAAATAAGGGAGGAGAGAGAGAGAGAGAGAAGGGATGTGGACGAAGAGAGAAAAAAAAGGGGCTGTGAGACAGCACTTGTGTCTTTGATGAATGACAGCACGGATTAATTAATGGATGGAATTAGAGCTAGCGGATGTGTGTGTGTGTGTGGAACAAAGAAGAAGATGAAGAGATGGACCAGTGAGTACACGATGAATGACAACAAAGGCCGACAATTACAAGAGCAAGGACTAGAAGACCTAGAACAAACAATAATGATAATAATAATAATACACAGCATTTATATAGCGTTTCATCCCGTTAACAAGCAGGCACTAAGCGCTTTACAACACTTATATCATGTAAATCACACACACAATACATAGATCTAGGCACGCCCAGGAAGAACAAAACAATAAATATAGGTCTAGTAATAATTCATAGAAATATTAAGAAAAAAGTATATTTATATAGCGTCCTTTTTCCTGATGATTCAATGCGCTTTACAGGGAGAAAAACAAAGGAATAATTCATTCTCATGTGCATACATGAATACAAACATAATACACACGCTTACTCATGGACACACACACATACACACACATGCATACAACACACTCCCCATTTACAACAGAAACAGCACTATCAAAGATAACAAAATAGAATTTAAGAAAACGTAACGACAATGACAGAAACAGCAACGCAAGAAAAACTTGCATAACACCAAAAACCACATTTTCACCACCCATAAATTCCTTTATGTTGTATCTGGGCTGTCAAAAGTCTATTTTTATCCATTCGTATGAAGAAAAACCTCTGCCAGACATCAAAATCTACAATCAGAAATTGTTAGATAAAATTTTTAGTGAACAGAATTTGACCCTTACGTTTTGCAAACTGCACAAGACACGAGAAACAGGCGCAGATTTAGAAAAAAAATTTTTTTTTAAATTTCTTCCTTACTTTTATTCTCTCTTCTTTCCTTCCTTCATTATTAAAAATTTTTCAGTTGAGGAAAAATTGGCAAAAAGGAAAAAAAAAACAAAAACGGCAGTTAAAGATATGGAATTTTAAATATGACTCATATCTCATCCTTGCATTCAATTTCAACTGTGGAAACTCAGGAAACATCTTCGTGTCTCTAGCGCTGCAAAATAAAAAAAAACCAACAACTTGAAATGGGGAAAAACAACAACAACAACAACAACAACAACAAAAAAAAAACAGAGAAAAAAATAATACTAAATTGAGAAAGAGTCTGACCTCACCTGACCTCACCAGCTTTGCGACTAGGAGGCTGCAGGATTATCGCTCTCAGATGTTGATGTAGTTCCGCACCATTTCACCCCTAGAGGGAAGAAAGAAGTTTCTGGATGAAAATCCATTTTCCTGCCCGGGTGTTTCTTTAATCTATGGTGGATGATTTATCCTCTTCGCCGTTTTGCTATTTCAATTTTTGCACTTTGACAAATTGAGGAATAAATTACGAAAATGGAGATGCCAGGATCACAACAAGAATTGATTTTTGAATGTCAAAACTTTTCGGCTCACAGGTTTTCCTGTTTGTTCATTTAAAGAGGCATCTGTTTTGGCATTATTCTTAGAGTTGTTTTCACCTGTTGGCTTGAAAAACATTCATCCTTTGGAAGAGAATGCTTTGTGGCTTTGCTGTATTGTTTTCAAGGTAAGCCCAAAGCTGAATATGTGATTTGGTTCAGTTAACTTTGGAAATGTTCATTAATATGACACTGAATCGGAGTAGCTGAAGTCTCCAAGAGAACCGACAAAGAAGAATTTGTGGTGAAATTTCCGATTTCTCAAAACTTTGGTCGTTGTCTACGAAAAAGTATTGAATGGCGTAATATTGAATCTGGTAATGTGTCCAGTTATAACATAAATAAGACACGGCAGTTGGCACCTACAGACCGTTACGGTTTCAGCGCACGGCCCCGTTTTTGTAGCTAACAATTATAATGTACACCGCTAAAAGATTCCGCCCAACAGTAAAGAGGAACACGGTGCCACAGAATTTTAGGCTTTTTTTGGACTTCTGAGGAGACAAACTCTATGTTGTGTGATTTAGACTTTCTATGCGGGATTTACAACTAGTCCAGCATGGTAATTATCTATGCATTGTCATTTCGTCAGAGTCTCTACCTTGCGGTTTCGCTTCGTATACGATTTCCTTTCATTATCGGCCTACTGTTTTAAGTCTGCTGTGGAACTCGATATTCTAACATGAAGTGCAGAGTTTGAGTTTGAGTCTGGAGAAAGCACGTCTACACGATAACGGTCACATTATCCAAAGAAAATTAAAGAAAAAGATAGAAGAATGCAGAAATGAGTACAAGAATAAATTACAGCAGCAATTTAAATCACACAAAACCAGACAGGTATGGGACTGTATGAAAAAGATTGTTGGGTATTCACCAAAACAAACACCAATTGACGTACCAAATGCCAATGTATATGTAAATGATCTGAATGGTTATTATGCCCGTTTTGACATTCATGATTTCTCTGCTGACATATGTGATTTGAACCATGCTTTTTTTAATGATTTTGTCAATGAAGATTCTATTATTGTCAGTGAACAAGACCTCGTAAAACAGTTCACAACAATGAATGTCAACAAAAGTTGTGGGCCTGATGGTATAAAGTGTAAGACTCTAAAAATGTGTTCACAACAACTAGCAAAAGCCTTTACGCCTATTTTTAACTTATCACTAAGCAGCCATGTAATTCCCCTGTGCTGGAAAACATCTAAGATAATACCTGTACCGAAAAAGAACAAAGTAGTAGAAATGAATGATTTAAGGCCGATTGCACTAACGTCTGTTGTAATGAAATGCTTGGAGAGAATTGTTCTGACACGATTATTGCCCCTTTTAGAATGTCACCAAGATCCGATGCAATTTGCTTACCGAGAGAAAAGGGGTGTGGAAGATGCCATCATATACTTTCTTGACAACGTCTACAAACATCTCGACATTCCAAAAAACTATGCGCGAATCCTTTTCGTAGACTTTTCCAGCGCCTTCAATACCATTCAACCACATCTCCTTGTTTCAAAACTGTTGGAAATGAATGTCAACAAACATATTGTATCGTGGGTACTAGATTTCCTTACTAATCGACCCCAGTATGTAAGTTTGAATGTTGGACAGAGTATTTTTACGTCATCAACTCTCTATACGAACACAGGAGCGCCACAAGGCTGCGTTTTATCTCCTGTCCTCTTCACCATTTATACCAGTCAATGTAGAAGTGAGTCTGACAATGTTCATATAATCAAATTTGCAGATGACACTACCATCCAAGTTCTTATCAAGAACTCAGTCGATGAAGATGCCTATATTACAGAAATAGCCATATTTGTACAGTGGTACCATGATCATTTTCTTGTATTGAATGTGAACAAAACAAAAGAGATTGTAATTGATTTTAGGACAAATACGGCACCTTTACCACCATTAAGCATTGATAATGAAGAGGTTGAGCGAGTTGAATGTTACAAATATTTGGGTATATATATCCACCACAATCTAGACTGGCATACACATATTTCAAATGTCCATTCAAGAGCCAGCCAGAGAATGTAATTTTTACGAAAATTAAGATCTTTTAATGTTGATAAAACACTGCTTTCCCTGTTCTACAAAGCTGCCATCGAAAGCATAATAACTTATTGTATTACAGCATGGGGAGGCAATGCAAGAGAAAGTGACAAGCATAAACTTAACAACACAATCATCAAGAAAGTATGCAACATGACAGACACGGTATTTTTCAGTTTTAATCATCTATACTCAAATGCTTGTGTGAAGAAATTCATGTCCATTTTAAATGACAGCCATTGTGATGTTTCCACTTTCTCTCACTAACTTTCTTCTGACACCAGCCGTGATGGGCACGGCACAAACACACTAAATAATCGACTATCTCTCTTCTATAAGTTATAACAAACGATATCTGTATTGCTTACATATATACAATAATTATTAATTCATTCAATAATTATAGGAACATAGGTCATACAATTTCATGTGAATTTCGATGGAATGAAGTTGATGCAAATCAGTACATGCTAATTAAATGGCTTCGTAATATTCAATCTCTAGCACATTTTATAAAACACATGGGAACATTCAGCATAAGGAAACCTCTCCTTTAGGGGTGTATGGCGCTATCTGGGCACTGGTTCTTCCTCTCTACCCTGGCTTGACTGCGCAGTTAGATCAACAGGTATCGGCAGGTACCAATAGGTCGGGAAGCCAAGAAGCCACGATGTCGTTAATCAAAGTACAAGAAGTTGAGACCAAGAAGGTGTTGTTCTTCCTCCTCTGTAGAAAAACAATCGCAAAGTCCTAATCTACTGCTGGAAGGCATGACTTCCATACTTACTCCATGACGGATATTCATCATTAACACTTTTAACCGCTGACACTGTTATAAGTCAGGCTGCAGCTCCCATACTCCATAGGCTCCCATATAGGCAATAGAATAAACGATCAATACAGTTTTAATGATATTTACACGTTCCCCACGAAGAATAACGCTCTCTCTAACGGACCCCCATCCTATAAGGTTTCGTAACATATATATAACGGCGTTTCCGTGACTCTCTCAGAGGCAGTAGTTATACCAAAGTAAACCCACTAGATTTAGGTTCTACAATCATGAACATTAAGTAAAATACACATACATCGTACAATTAACTTACCACTCAGCAACAGCCCAAATGCCGACAAGATACCAAAGATACCACGCTCTGACAAAGGATGTTTGCGGGTTCCCTGACCTTCCCCACTCACAAGACTAGTACAAAGTTACAGTTGCAGTTGTGGTCTCCTCTTCGGCACGAAGCTGGTGAGTGCTCTCAGCGGTCTGAAGTTGGAAGGAGCGTTCGGGGATTTATACCCAGTCAGGTAGCGTCCCAAGACGCTCACCGAGTGTACATTAGTTATCCTAATAGCCACCCCCGTCGACTCCACGTCAAATACTATTGAAACAGCTCTACCCCCCAAGCAATTCCCAGGTGATCTGATCGACAAGTACGGCGGTCAAGTAAACACTACCCTTTTCGGGTGTCAAAGCACTTCAGTTGCATCGGCTACTTTCCCCCTCTGGCCTACAATAACTCTGTCTCCCCGCCGTTAGCTATCTTCCCACGCTAGCTATACCTTGCCTGTCTGTCGCCCTGTTACAATCGCCCCCACTTAAGTCGATTTTCCCTGGCAAAATCGGCTAATAAAATTATTAATCTACTGGTAATCTAGATAGAGTGTCGGCCCATAGAGCGTCTCGCCCCCTGATGTTGCTGACTCGAAAGTTATATGGTTGCAGCGCCAGGTTCCATCTAGTTACCCTCGCGTTCTTCTGGTCTTTAGTTCGCATCCAAGTTAGAGGTCGGTGGTCCGTCTCTAACACGAAGTTTCTCCCATACAGATACGCCTGCAACTTACTAACGGCGAAAACTATGGCCAGGCATTCCTTTTCAATTGTTGAGTAGTTCTTCTCCGCAGGTTTCAACTTTCTGCTAACATATACAACTGGATACTTCGTACCCTCGTCTTCTTGAAGTAGGCAGCCACTCACTCCAAGGTTAGATGCGTCTGTCTGGAGAATCAGTTCCTTGTTCCAGTCTGGCATCCGTAGTATCGGCTCGGAACTCAAACAAATTTTTAGGGCATTGAACGCGTTCTCCTGCGCCTGTCCCCACGCGAACTTTGTGCCCTGGGACTTCTTTGTGAGGTCTGACAACGGCGCCGAGATTGCACTGTAATTTGGTACAAACTTCCGATAGTACCCCGTTAGCCCCAGGAAACTCCTCACTTGTGTCTTGGTCGTCGGTCGGTCACAGTCGACAATGGCTCGCACCTTACTCTCCTGCGGTCTTACAGTCCCCTGTCCCAGCTTATGGCCTAAGTACTCGACTTCTGTCATCCCTATTAGCGTCTTGGTAGGTCTAGCTTTTAAATTTGCCCGTCTCAGTCGCTCGAAGACATTCCGACAACGTTCCAAGTGGTCAGGCCAATTTGCACTGTGTATAAGACAGTCGTCTACAAATGCATCTACCCCTTCGCCAGCATCTTTTAATACTTTCCTCATGAGCCTGTTAAATGTGGCGGGGGATCCCTTCAACCCGGACGGCATGACCCTGTACTGGTATAGCCCAAACGGTGTGGCGAACGCCGTCAGGTGTTTATCTTCCTCGGCCATCGGAACTTGATAAAAGCCCTTTGTCAAGTCCAGCTTGGTGAAATATTTTGCCTCCGCTAGATTGGAAATAATGGCTTCTACCTCAGGCATCGGTTCGGCGTCATCGGCAGTCACAACATTTAGCCGCCTGTAGTCGTTGCAGAAACGATGTTGACCATCGGGCTTCTTAACTAATACAATTGGACTATTGTACGGGGACTCGGACGGTTCGATGATTCTGGCCGCAAGCATCTTGCCTACCTCAGCATTGACAGCTTCTCTAGTTGAGTACGGTAGTTGGTAGGGTCTTACCTTCACAGGTTTTTGATCTAGCAATGGGATTTTGTGCTTGATCAGGTCAGTGAGCCCCGGTACATCGGTAAATATATCTTTGTATTCTTCCATGAGCTCTTGCATCTGTTCTCTCTGATCCTGATCTAGCGTGTCCCCTAACTGTACATCCCTGTAGGTTTCGGTCTGTTCTAGCTTAGGCATGACTGTCTCCAGAGGCATCGAAGTCGCTTCCTCTCCTTCATCGGTCTCGTCAATTATAGCTGCAGCTATTGCCTCTGTGTTTTCCTGTTCGTCTTCCCTCTCAATATACTTCTTCAGCATATTCGCGTGATACAGTCGTCTCTTCCCCTTGACGTTCACCATGTAGTTCACTGACCCTCTCTGCTCTTCTACTTTGTAAGGCCCTTTCCAAGTCATCTGTAGTTTCGATCCGTCACTTGGGAGAAGTATGAGGACGGAATCGCCCACTTGGAATTTCCTCTGTTTGGCCCCCCTATCGTAGTATTTCTTCTGCCTGTGTTTTTCGACGCTGCTGTTCTCGGCTACGACTTTCATGGCATCCTCCAATCGTTCCCTCATATCTACCACGTATTCGTACGATGACCTCGTTTCTGACTCCGCTTCCCCAGTCCACAGATTCTTCAGTATTGCAAGTGGTCCTCTCACAGGGTGACCGAACACTAGTTCAAACGGCGAAAAACCTGTACTGGCCTGTGGGGTTTCGCGATACGCGAACAGCAGTGGACACAACATTCTGTCCCAGTCCTTGGGTCTGTCATGAGCTACTCGGCGAAGCATATTCTTCAGCACTCCGTTAAATCTTTCACACAGACCATTGGCCATCGCGTGGTAGGGCGAGCAGAATATCTGTTTCGTTTTGAGAAGTGCACTGACCTCTCTCATCAGCTCACCGGTAAACTGTGATCCCCTATCTGAAACTATTTCCTTTGGTATGCCTAACCGAGAAAATATTTCCATTAACGCTTCACTGACCTGCTCAGCTGATATCCCCCTTAAGGCTACGGCATCCGGGAAACGCGTGGCATAATCTACTAGCGTCAAAATATAACGCGATCTCCCATGTTCCGTACGCGGAAGTGGACCAACCAAATCTATGGCGACGCGCGAAAAGGGCGTGTCGATCAGGGGTGTCGGCACTAGGGGTACCTTTGTCACCCTACCTTTATTGGATGTCCTTTGACACGCGTCACACGATCGACAGAAACGACCTACGTCCGCACCTATCCCAGGCCAAAAGAACGACTGCATTATTCTGTCCTGTGTGCGCGAAATTCCTAAGTGTCCCCCGAACACTCCTTCGTGAGCTATCTTCATCAGCTCACTTCGGTACTGCTTAGGTACCAACAACTGCTCCACATCAGCACGTCCAGCCCCGGCCTTCTTTACCCGATAGTAAATTCCCTTACTCTCCTTTATGTGAGTACCTACCTCAGCCGATTGCTCCAACGTGGCTCTCTCCCTTAAAACTCTCAAAGTTTCGTCCTCTCTCTGGGCCCGGGCTATCTCACCTGGTGTGAGTTCCCCTATCTTGGCCCCTACCCTTACCTCCTCCGTTGAGTTGCCCTTGGCCTCCTCATTATCTGTGGTCTGACTCACTTTCGCACTCGCATTCTCACACTCATGCTCTTCCTTGTCAATCTCCACCTTGCGAGATCGCGTGAGTACCACACTTATCTTCTCAAGAGACGCCCCCTTTATGTTTCCTATAATCAAATCGGCCACTGGGTCTTCCACTACTAGCGCTTTGAGAAGCCCAGTATAAAATGGGGTTTCTACCCACATTTCCGCGACAGGAGCAGACCTTCTCGTCCCGTCCATCAGGACATAACTCCTGTTCTTCCCAGTTAAGCTGTTAGGAGGCAGTTTGTCCCTTTTTATAATCGCACACGTGCATCCCGTGTCACGAAGGATAGTAATCTCTTTATCCCCTATCCTCCCCTTCTCCAAAAATGGAGCGGATAAATCATTCTCCGGAACATCGTCTTCGGGCTCATGTTCTGTCGAACCTTCTAACTCAATACTCTTACCTTCCGTCTCCCAAGAAATGAAGGTCTGTGGCCCAACACTCTGCTCAGCCCCTGGTTGAGTATTCGCCCTGCCCGATGACTCCCACTGACTGTCATCGGCTTCCTCATCGCTGGTTAGTACGACTGCGGTCGTCTCTTTCTGTCTCTTCCTACAGAATCTCGCAATATGGAGAAGTGACCCACACACAAAACAACCACGCCCACTCTCACGCTGGGACTTACCTCGGTTGTCCTCGACAGTGGCAGCAGCACCCTTCTTCGTCCTGCCCTGGTCACACTGCCTACTCAGGTGATTGGGAGAGCCACAGTTGAAGCATACCGGTTTACTCACTCCTAAACCCTTACTTCTGCTCTCCTCAACCTTCTTACCTGACTTCTGCTGTTGCTCCAGCCCTCGCTTCGACTGATGAGCCTCACTATACAAGTCCGCCATCTCAACTAACTCATGCACGGACTTGGGGTCCCTCTCTTTCAAATATATGGAAAGATTACAGTCGACAATCTTCAACATCTGCTCCCTGACTAACAGATCCGTAATCCCTTCCATAGTTCTCTCTGCCTCTGAGAGGTCTACCCACCTCTCAAAATATCTCTGCAATCTCACGGACAGCTGCGTATAAGTTTCGTCCTTATCTAGACGACTCTCCCTAAACTTACGCCTATAACCCTCTGCCGTGAGGTGATACTTCTTGAACAACACCTTCTTTACCTTCTCGTAATCCCTACTGTCTTCATCGCTGAGACCGGAATAAACATCTAACGCCCTGCCAGTTAACAATGCCCCTAACATGTCTGCCCAGGTGTCTTCTTCCCAATCATTTGCCTGCGCGAGCCTTTCAAATCTTTTCAAATACGAGTCGAGATCCTCGCGCGAGTCATCAAAAATGGCAATTTTAGGTACCTTCGGGGCAGCAGATTTTCCATTCCCTTTACCATTGTGACACCCGTTTTTGGCTAGTTCCCGTTCGTATTCCATTCTCTCCCTTTCAAATTGTCTTTCCTTCTCCTTTTCTTCTCGTTCGCGCTCCTTTTCTTCTCGTTCGATAGCCCTTTGTTCTCGGTTTTGGGCTTTCTCTTCGTCCCACCTAATTTTGAATTCCTCATCACTAATGCCTTCTTGTCTGGCAAGCTTCAGTGCGCCCAGATAGTCCATCAGCAATTGACCTGTAAACAAAGCTAACAATAAAGCGTGGATCGTAACTGTGAAGTTAACAACAATATTCCTGCAATAGCAAACAACAATTTTCTCTGTGACAAAAGATAAAATTGAACAGTCAATGCACAGGTAAAATCAGAGCATGTCGCAGGCACTAAATGTCAATCTCTCTCACTCGCCTCAGGGCAGATGACCTGTCCACACAATCACACAATAGCCCCTTGACACGACCCAGATCAAAATTAAATGTTATTTACTAGCAGGATCCCACTTCTGACACCATTGTGATGTTTCCACTTTCTCTCACTAACTTTCTTCTGACACCAGCCGTGATGGGCACGGCACAAACACACTAAATAATCGACTATCTCTCTTCTATAAGTTATAACAAACGATATCTGTATTGCTTACATATATACAATAATTATTAATTCATTCAATAATTATAGGAACATAGGTCATACAATTTCATGTGAATTTCGATGGAATGAAGTTGATGCAAATCAGTACATGCTAATTAAATGGCTTCGTAATATTCAATCTCTAGCACATTTTATAAAACACATGGGAACATTCAGCATAAGGAAACCTCTCCTTTAGGGGTGTATGGCGCTATCTGGGCACTGGTTCTTCCTCTCTACCCTGGCTTGACTGCGCAGTTAGATCAACAGGTATCGGCAGGTACCAATAGGTCGGGAAGCCAAGAAGCCACGATGTCGTTAATCAAAGTACAAGAAGTTGAGACCAAGAAGGTGTTGTTCTTCCTCCTCTGTAGAAAAACAATCGCAAAGTCCTAATCTACTGCTGGAAGGCATGACTTCCATACTTACTCCATGACGGATATTCATCATTAACACTTTTAACCGCTGACACTGTTATAAGTCAGGCTGCAGCTCCCATACTCCATAGGCTCCCATATAGGCAATAGAATAAACGATCAATACAGTTTTAATGATATTTACACGTTCCCCACGAAGAATAACGCTCTCTCTAACGGACCCCCATCCTATAAGGTTTCGTAACATATATATAACGGCGTTTCCGTGACTCTCTCAGAGGCAGTAGTTATACCAAAGTAAACCCACTAGATTTAGGTTCTACAATCATGAACATTAAGTAAAATACACATACATCGTACAATTAACTTACCACTCAGCAACAGCCCAAATGCCGACAAGATACCAAAGATACCACGCTCTGACAAAGGATGTTTGCGGGTTCCCTGACCTTCCCCACTCACAAGACTAGTACAAAGTTACAGTTGCAGTTGTGGTCTCCTCTTCGGCACGAAGCTGGTGAGTGCTCTCAGCGGTCTGAAGTTGGAAGGAGCGTTCGGGGATTTATACCCAGTCAGGTAGCGTCCCAAGACGCTCACCGAGTGTACATTAGTTATCCTAATAGCCACCCCCGTCGACTCCACGTCAAATACTATTGAAACAGCTCTACCCCCCAAGCAATTCCCAGGTGATCTGATCGACAAGTACGGCGGTCAAGTAAACACTACCCTTTTCGGGTGTCAAAGCACTTCAGTTGCATCGGCTACTTTCCCCCTCTGGCCTACAATAACTCTGTCTCCCCGCCGTTAGCTATCTTCCCACGCTAGCTATACCTTGCCTGTCTGTCGCCCTGTTACAGCCATCATCCCCTGTTTCATCAGGTTTCTAGATCATCCAAGAGCAACAGAATAATACACATGAAAGCAAACAGGGAAAGATACAGAAGATCATTCTTGCCTTCAGCAATTCGCCTCAGCAAGTCATCTTACAGATAGATGTGTGCCACATTTCATTAAGGTTCTTTCCATGTCACGCCATGTGTGTCTGTTATTGACTTATTGAGTTTGTTTATTTATAATGATACGTGAGATGTATGTACCACGTGTGTGCTGTTAAACACTCTGTGAAAACGAATTTCCCATATGGGATAATAAAGTGATTCTTATCTTATCTTATCTTATCTTATTATGCCAGGAAGAAGGAAGACAATAGACAGAATAGAACAGGATAATAGGACAGAAGGAGACCTTACTGTAGGCGTCCATCAACCGTATGGAGGACACAAGTACACCAGTACTTCTAGAAGAAAAAGTAAGCAAGAAACAAAAAAAAAAAATGTCCTCTTTTATTTCTTAACTGCATGAAACTGTCTAAACTCAGATCACCATCAGAATCTCCGAGCATCCAAACGCAGTCTAGATCCAGCGACAGACAAAATGGGGCGTTGTCTCAACAAAGCGCATTTTTTAAAAGGTATCTCATACGTCTTTGTGTCAGGCTAAAGTTTTAACACTTCACGCGCAGTGGTGAAAAACGCTCATTCTGACACGTTATATGTCACATCAGACTGTTTTCAAAAACACGCTAGCAGCTTTTCCCACTCGCAGAATGTTTCCAATTACCGCAGTAATTTCTTTTTTACTACCCTATCTTTCTTCCACTTTATGGAGAGGACTCTGTCTTGCTGCGGCAAAAGACAGTCTAGACCCATCAAGGTCAGAGTCAAATTATAACATTATCTTGAAATGAGCTCTAGATCTATCGTTCCAAGTGGACTATAATTTTATACAACCAAGTTTTTTTCTATGGGGTATCACAAAATGGAAATTTGAAGGAAGAATAAAACGATGCGCACGGCAAACAGTTTTTTGCGTGTCCTGTTTTTGGTCTACACAGTGTTTTGCCATAGCAGGGCAGCGGTGCCTGTCCTTAGACGCTGACGTACATGTGTATATTCACAGATCACAACCTCTGAAAAGCCATCTGTTTCCTACTTGTCAGCGCGGCTTCTCTTAACCCCAGTGATCCTCAAACTTTTTGACTTTTCACTACTCACCCGGCCCATCTCTAGGTTCTAACAGCTTTGACATTATCAGCCGCGACACACACCTCTTCCGTCAGCATTACAGCGTTAACACTACTTTGTTGTTTCGAGTAATTAGTGCCAACATTAAGCGGAGGCGATTGGCCAGTTGGGTGGTGACGTCACCTCACTGAATTTCAATGAGTTTCAACTAGTCGGCTAGTGCACGAGGTCTCATTGGAAGTCAGTGTCATCAAAGATACTAGAACGACAAGATGAGACACTGTCTTCTTCGCATTACTAAAAAAAAAACGTGCACACAATTCGCGCGATGATCGGGGGCGGGGTCTATGGCGCATACTATGAAAAGAATGCTTGATATAATGGTAAATTTATGATGCAAAATTGTAACAGAGCTACTGCGACTAAAAAAAAGAAAAAATAACCAGAGTTTTCCCACAGCGTCTGAGGTTATAATTCCACAAAAAGTGACGTCAATCAAGGCCTACAATGATAGCTGGACAGTGAAAAAAATTCAATCTTTTCCATGTCTAACTTTTGTAAAATACGGCACTTTTCATGACTTCCGCGCGTTTGCCGCTAGGTGGTAGTGCGAAATCTGTGCACGCTAAAAGCATTAACTGTCTAATCTTATCAATTCAAGTACATGACGACACCATTCGACCAATCAGCCCATAAAAATCTGGCAGTGCCTGCCCAGGCCAACAAATTTAGGACTATTATTACATGTTTTCAACAAATCAACAAATTCAACACAAAAAAATTGTCATTTTAAAATCAGAAAACTATAAAAGTGAGACCCCCGCAACCAGTCTTTGGATTGCTAGCCACACTTTGAGAACCACTGTCTGAAACGTCACTGTTAGCCCCGCCATGTTGAAAAGTCTCCGCAACCGGAAGATTCAGCAAAGATATTATATACAGTGATGGATTGTGGGATCGTACACAAACAGGCGGTTGTCATGGCTGCAAGAATGCGATAAATGGAAGATTAGAGAAATTAGTGCTGAAGAGTGACTTTGTCCGGTAAAATCAAGGAGTCGGACAGCTTTAGCCAAAGCTATGATATCTGCATAAAGGAACTGTCTGCTCTGTCGCAGTGGAGAGAAATTTTGAGACTTCGGGGGTGGGGGGTGGGGGTCATCTAGGTCGTTACATTATGCACACAAGAAGTGTACTATGAAAGTAGATAGTACAGATTCGCTGTTAATTTTTCCTATTAAAAACTGAGTATAATTTCTGCTGACGTTCAACTTAGTTTTCAATGCTTTATCCCACCGACCTGGATGGTCTCAGCAGTGTTGCTAGGTCACAAGTTGTTGTGATTTTTTTTGAAGGAGGGGGGGGGGGGCATGAAACACGAAAAGGGGGAAACATGTCTTACAAGGTTAAGAACCACCGCTATAATAGTCGTAGACACAAACGAAGCGGTTGCTCCGATATGAAATTCTAATGTGTCCGTCAGTGTCGTCAAAGAGACATACAAATCTGAGACGTCGTTCCTGCCTGTGGCTCTGAGACGCTCTGCAGCATCTATGACTGATACATGAGTGTCGTTAAAGATGCTAGCGATAGAAGAGTAGACAAAATTGTTGAAACCTCGTGAAATTTAAATAATTTTTTCTTCAAAACTGGTCCTGTAGTTGTCATAATATGCCAGTAGAAAAAGCTAAGTTTTCTGGGGGTTTTTTCCTGGCCAATTAGCGATTCCGATCTCAAAACTTTATTCCTGTCGGGTGCACGAATCAGCGACTGACTGCCCAGTACATCAGGGTAGAACAGGTTCCGATTGTTGTCTAAAACCTAACCCTCTCCCTCGTTCTGACCCTTGTCCTGAACCTGTCCCTTAAAACAAAACGACAACAACAACAACAATTTCTAAAACAGAGCGTCAGTGCTGGTACGATAACGACCGTAGAAAAGAAAAATGATGATGGCGGTACAAACCACTGGAAAATTAACTGGTAAGAAATGACCAACCTACTTATAAACCTGCGTAAACTTCGTAATAGTATCAACGAATACTGCTGTACCGAATAAAGGAATAAATAATAATACTGTAATAATAATAATAATAATAAAACACCTAATCTCTGGCGAATAAATGAATCATACACACGAAGGCAAGAAAAGGAAAATAGGAGAGTGATAAAAAAATTAATGATTAACTGTTATCATCGGGCTGTCTTAACATCACTAAGGGCTCCTGTTCAGAGAAATAGTCTGCAACTCGACCCCTACGCAACTACTCAAAAACCAATGTAAATTTGCAAATGTCATAGGGCCCCCTCCACTCTTGGGGCCCCTGAGCAACTGCCAAGTGGGCCCATGCATTAAGACGGCCCTGCATTATTACACCATATTGGAAAAAAAAAAAAAACCCTAAAAAAAAATGGTCTCAGGCAGTCTTCCCCTGATCTAACCGGTGTTCTTGTCAGAGTAGAACACGGACTAGAAAAGCAAAGACATTCTGAGAGAAACGAGTGTTATTAGTAAAACGAGATAACGCCAGATAATGAAAGAGATAAGGATTTTGTTTACTGACAGCAAAACAGCGCTGCACTCACTCTTGTTACTGAATATCCCTTGAGTTTGCTTACGAACTGGCCTCGTTGGGTAATTTCACAGACAGAAATAGAGGAATGAAGATGCGTGGGACGCTGAGATGAACTGACATAGGTATGGTTCTATAGGGGGTGGGGGGTTGAAGTTTACGGATAGTTAAATGAGATTAGATAAACAGATTTTTTAACTCTTGTTAACTCTGGTGCTTAGCAGAAGAAGATGCTATTAGTCAAAATTTATTTGGACGAAAATGGCAAGATTTAACCCTACTACAGTCTCCTGTTAACTTTCCAAAGCGGTGTTGCTGGAGCCAGTGAAGCAAGCTATTCAGAAATGTAAACTGTTTTCAGATTCCCATGATACTGTAAGGTCCGTGGGCGAAAAACGATGACTTTTTGCTGATCAAAACCCCTGGCGGCACATAAGTATTAAAAAAAAATAAACACACGAGAGAAAGAGAGAGAGAGAGAAAGAAAGAGAGAGAGAGAGAATGGGGCAAACAGGCAGACAGACAAACAGACAACAGATAGATAGATAGATAGATAGATAGATAGATAGATAGATAGATAGATAGATAGATAGATAGATAGATAGATCTAGATAGATAGATAGATAGATAGATAGATAGATAGATAGATAGATAGATAGATAGATAGATAGATAGATAGATAGACAGATAAATGGACAGACAGATAGATATATAGATAGATAGAGAGATAGACAGACAGACAGACAGACAGACAGAATGATAGATAGATAGATATATAGATGGACGGACGGACGGACGGACAGACAGACAGACAGACAGACAGACAGACAGACAGACAGACAGATAGATAGATAGATAGATAGATAGATAGATAGATAGATAGATAGATAGATAGATAGATAGATAGATAGATAGATCATCGATAATTGCAGCTCCAAACTCTTGGCGGGACATAAATATTTTAAAAAAAAAGAGACACAGAGAGAAAGAGAGAGAGACAGAAAGAAACAGAGAGAGAGGCAGAGAGAGACAGACAGACGGACGGACGGACAGACAGACAGACAGACAGCCTAGGAGAACACAACAAAGACAAAGACTGAAAATAACCACGTCACACTAGTCAAGTTTCTCCAGCCAAAGACACCCACTAGTTCACGAGCTTTTGCCGATGTCATTCCTGGTCGGAACAGGGTTAACAAAGACAAACAAAATTACAGACATTCAAATAATGACAGACAAAGTCTAGGAAATGCCCGGGTCTATGAAATTTGATGCTGACATTAATGCATATTTCCAAAGTGTCTTTCGACGGAATGTCTTTGTAAATGGTTTTTTGTCTTCCCGGGTAATGAAAAGTATTCAGCTGTTACACAGAAGACTCAAGCACTCTCCTTGACAACAAATAATGCAATTATGATATTTGTGATTATGTGTATTATGTAGTTATTTATGACATTTGCACACGACAGCGCCCACACGCATGTTAGTTTATCTCCATTCATTTTGTTGTTTTTTTTCTCTTGTGAAATAAAATTGCTCTTTCTCTCTCTCTCTCTCTCCCCCCTCTCTCTCCCTTTCTCTCCCTCCCTCTCTCTCCCTCGCTCTCTCTCTCTCTCTTGTCACAGACAGCTGCTGCCAGCAAAATGTACACTCAAGAAATGGTGGCCGAAGCCGATTGTGTCTGACTGGGTTTAGTATGCTAGGGTCTTCCCAGATTTACTAAGAAAATAATTAGCAAATTACCTTACATTGTGCACTTCTTGTCTGCCAGTCGCTGACTGTGCAGTTCGGGGCTCATTATAATACTCCCCCCCCCCCCCCCTTTTACTCGTAATTTTTTAGTTGATGGGAAAAGCCCACGGCAAGTCTTTGACGGGTTAGGTTTTAGACTAGCTTTTGGGTAGGGTTATTAATGGGTATTGAATCAGCGATCGCACTTCCCAGCTGCAATCCACACAATCAAACATAACTGTGTAATTCTTCGGCTAGATGTCAGAACGGGCCCTTAGTGCCATCACGCTGTGGGTCAAGTCCCTTAAGCGACGGTTTCTACTCAGACTTGAACATCCTATGAATCAACCAGCTAGACTTCTTTCAGTCCCGCTATTGCGCTAAGTCCAGTTAACTTCTATAGTCCACATCTCAGCCACAGAATGGACTTTTTTACGAAAATTAAGATCTTTTAATGTTGATAAAACACTGCTTTCTCTGTTCTACAAAGTTGCCGTCGAAAGCATAACTTATTGTATAACAGCATGGGGGAGGGAATACAAGAGAAAGTGACAAGAATAAATTGAACAACAAGAGAAAGTGACAAGAATAAATTGAACAACACACTCGTCAAGAAAATAATGCAACATGACAGACACGGCATTTTTTAGTTTTAACCATCTATACTCAAGTGCTTGTGTGAAGAAATTCGTGTCCATCTTAAACGACAGCCGCCATCCCCTGTTTCATCAAATTTCTAGATCATCCAAGAGCAACAGAATAATACACATGAAAACAAACAGGGAAAGTTACAGAAGATTGTTTTTGCCTTCAGCAATTCGCCCCAGCAAGTCATTTTAACTAGATGTGTGCCATATTTCACTAAGGTTCTTCACCATGTCACTTCATGTATGTTGTTATTAACTTATTGAGTTTGTTTACACAATGATACGTAAGATAATATGTGTACCACGTGTGTGCTGTTAAAGGCTCTGTGAAAAAAAAAAATCCCTTATGAGTTAATAAAGTGAATCTTATCTTACTGATCTTTTCTTATCTCATCTTATCTTACTAAAAACCGAAGCAAAACAAATTTGCCTCAGTGCACCAGGGAGCTGACACCCATCCCACCGCCATCACTCCATCTTCCCCAACTTGCAACAAGTCAGAAAGTTTGCTGCTCTCAGTTCCTTGCTCACGGCGCTACATACAGGCGCACGGGTCGTAGTTTTGCCCCGAGTGTAAGCACGTATACTCGTAATGTGTATGGTGGGTGTTCTAGAAAACTCTGATGCTATCAGCTATCCCCCCCCCCCCCCCGCTTGTTGCCACTTAGCTCTATGGGGTGCTGAAAACTAGCAACGTCAACGCCGAAAGATGCGCTCATCCGCGCTGCGTGGTGCGTGTGTGTGGCGGGGAGACGAACAGACATAGCTATGGTCCTATAGGGGGGTGGGGGTGAGGTTTATGGATTATTAAATAAGATTAGATAAACAGATTTTTGAACTCTTGTTAAAAAAGTAAAGACGCTAGTGCTTCGCAGCTGATGTATCTGACAGAATGTACGGTGGCGAACGTTGGCTGTTCTACAATATAATGATATTTTGTGCATCTTATCATGTACCCGATATAAAAATATTGCATAAACTATTGTAAAATATTCGTATTATAAAATAAATATAAACTATAAAGTATAAAATATTCGTATTATAAAATAAATATAAACTATAAAGTATAAAATAGTACGATATACCCTCCAGTTTCTCCGCTCAAAAATTAGGGTATAGAGAGGCAGGCAGGCAGGCAGAGAGACAGACAGCCAGGCAAGCAGGCAGACAGGCAGGTAAAAGATAGACATGCAGACTGATAGAGAGATAGATAGACAGACAGACAGACAGGTAAGAGAGACATGCAGACTGATAGATAGACAGACAGACAGACGGATGGACGGACGGACGGAAAGACGGGTGGGTAGGTGGGTAGATAGATAGATAGATAGATAGACAGACAGATAGATAGATAGATAGATAGATAGATAGATAGATAGATAGATAGATAGATAGATAGATAGATAGATAGATAGATAGATAGATAGATAGATAGATAGATAGATAGACAGACTTCCATCCTCTCGCTACACCTATCTACAAGATAATCATTGGCACCTTTAAAATCAGCAAAATAATGATAAAAAAAATTGCGTTACATTTATCACTAAATTCACCCTCTCCCCCCGGCCCCAAACAACAACAACAACAACAATCTCCTAGCAACTAGGTCTACGTGCCATAGACCCACGGTCCCTCACCTTTTACAGACACGGACTCCCCTCCAGCCTAGCTATTAAGTCGATCAAACTCAAAACGAAAGTTTTCCCTAGCTCATCAGCATGACCCCGAGGAGACCCCAGAACTCTGACCATTTCATACCATGTTTAAAAACTTCAGACTACAGAGCGGACGCACCCCCCCCCCCTCCCCCACCCCCCTTCATTAACGTGCAACCTTTCAAAGCAGGGGCAGATTTGTTTCAGTTCAGCGGGAGACCGTAAATATTTTGGGTCCATAAAACAGCCAAAGAGAAACACGGCAGAGGTCCTACCGTGGCTTCATGGAGAACTGAACCTGTTTATAGTCAACAGTTTTAAGTGCCTGCGGAGACCAATGACCTTAGCGGCATGCACGGACGTAAGCGAGGACATGATAGTTCAGAATGTGTTGAAAGTAAAATGCTGGAATACACCGTGCGCGCCATTTTACACTAAAGAAGGACCCAAATACAAAATACCAAAATATTAATATAAATATTAAAAAAAATTCTTAACTTGTTTATTTTATTTTATTTCATTATTGTATTTTATTTGTTTCATTTTGAAGATACGCATTCATCAACAGCCTGCTGGGGGCTCAAGTTTGGTTCCTTATAAAACCTTACTGAGCTAAATCGGGGCGTTAAACTCTAGTTTATTGAAAACTAACAAAATAAACGCAGAACAAGAAGAAGAAGAACGGATTGCGCATGAAGGTATTAAAAAAAAAAAACACGAGAGAGAGAAAGAGAGACAGACAGTGCGTGATCACATG
This sequence comes from Onchidella celtica, assembly GCA_963931925.1. NCBI lineage: Eukaryota > Metazoa > Mollusca > Gastropoda > Systellommatophora > Onchidiidae > Onchidella > Onchidella celtica. The sequence continues at coordinate 35,795,067 of OZ007573.1, forward strand.
GCAAGATTTAACCCTACTACAGTCTCCTGATAACTTTCCAAAGCGGTGATAAGTACCACACGACCAAGACAGACAAAGAGACAGAGAGAAAGAGAGACAGAGAGACAGACAGATAGATAAACAGACAGCAGATGGAGTAGACAACACGATTAAGACAGTGAAAGAGACAGGCAGAGAGACAGACAGATAGAGAGCCAGACAGACGGACAGACAGACAGACAAACAGACAAAGAGCAAGACAGACAGACAGACAGACTATGACAATACGACCTAGACAACAAAAGAAGGTGACCACATGCTCGTTTTTTAAGTATTTTCCCAGGAGCAGAAACTCCCCCGGCAGCTCCCAGGCCCAGCCGATGCCATCCCTGATCTGCCATGTACAGTACAGTACCAGGCGGTACATCAGACACAACTGGAGACGACACGGTAAAACATGATGTTGGCAGCAGTCGTTACTGTCCTGTAGTGCTACTGATAAGACCAGGTGGCCAGACACCCGCTGTGGGGTCAAATTAATGACAGTCATGGTAGTCTTTTCTTCTATCTTACTTTCTTTCTGTCTGTCTGTCTCCCTTTGTCTGTCTGTCTGTCCCTCTCTATCTATCCCTCCTTCCCTCTCTTTTTTTCTGTTTGTCTGTATTTCTGTCTGTCTGTCTTTCTCTCTCTCTCACTCTCTATCACAAACGGAAATCCACACATTTGAATGTAAGTTAATTTAACACACACTCTGAATAATTTTCTTACAGATTCCCATGTACGAAAGATCTCTTTCTTTGGATAAGTCCCATGCCGTATTACGGTCGTTCAAAACAACAATTCTACTGACTCAATTAAATCGCCTCTTATAATTTACCATTAAATGAAAATAATAGCTCTGCTTAAATTGTGTACGTGAAAAAAATTCATTGTTACTTAATCGTCTTCTTGCCAAGTACAGGAATTTATAATCAGAATATAGCGATCTGACTCCGTCATGAAATAGCACAGGTGCGTCTAAGAATAACCGTAATCCAGCTGACGCGCAATAAAATCTAAATTTAAGCAGAAAATTAGCCACCCCTTCAGCAATTATCACTTCAACCCCTCCCGTTTCTATAGGCTCAAATCTAATTGTTACACATTCCTGTCACAATCTCAACTGGCAGCCGGTGCCACACTTGAAGTTAAATGTTTTTAAATGTCCTATGCCTGTTCCTACCTGTACTTCTGAGTTCTCCCTGGAATCTGGTTTGGAAAAAACCCAAAAAAAACCCCAACCCATTAAAGCTTCAGTCAGCGCAGATGGAGCAGTATTGCTTTGTTTTATATTAGTGTGTTTTTGAAAAGTTTTACGTATGCTTTTCAGTACTGAGAGGTTGCATCAGAGACGAGGTTTTTGGTCCATGTCAGACTCCCAACAAATGCAGCCTCGAGCAAGACGCAAATTTGAGTTGTTTGTTCCAATTCCACTTTTTGCGTAACCGAGAAATTCGACGTTAAACGTTTGCGGCTTTAGTTATTGTGATAAGGAGTTACAATAAATCGGAATGATACGTCCCACAAAGTATTTTAAACAAGTGCCAAAGTGTGTATTTGTTATATCTCTTCTACGTACTAAAAGATTTCCAGTTTCTCAGTAAAGGGAGACAGAACTAACAAGAACTGAGGTCGTGAAGATTCAAATCTGGGACGTCTGGCATCCTTTTCAGATGACCTAATCACTAGGCCACTGCACCAGCTAAGTCTAACGTTTCTTTTCTTGTTCTACGTAACACCATATTAGTTATTATTATCCTAAACTTTTCAAGTATGCGACTTTTACTTTTTCACTTTCTGCTTGCCCTTTCACTAGATGTTTCTCAGAGACAAGTTCTTCTAAATAATTCATATTTTGTCCCTGTGTTTCAAGTAAATTCCACAGTGAGATTTGATTTCAGACAAATTTAAACCAATTACAACCAGCAAATCCAATGAGCAGGAGTAGGTCCCCCTGTCAGACACGGCTACGGCGAGCAAAAATCAAGTCTCATGGCTCGCTATTTTCCCATGTTTCTGTCCTGACATTCTGCCCACACCAAGAGATGAATCATTCAAGTTGTCCTCATCACTTTCGTAACGTGATCACGAAAACATCTTAGAAGATTAAAAAAAACAACAACGACAACGAAAAAACGTCCGTGGGCTTAACTTCATAAAAATCGGAGTTTATTACATCATCTTCAATTCAAAAGGCTAATATTAGATGCACGTGTGGTCCTCTGTCAGGTCAGAAATTGGAGTAAAGCAATACACAGCACATAGCATATTTAAAATGTAAGAAATGGAAAAAGGGACGATACCATTAATATCAGATTTATCTTCGTTCGTAAGTTGTGGAAAGAAATGTTCCGTGTTGAGTTACTAGATATCTGTTCTACGAGTTTCTTCTGGAAATTTTAGAGTGCCGAAGACAATGATCTGTTTAAAATTGTTATTTCTTTACGCCCGTTTTGTTGTCAAAGGACATTTCAATTGTCTCAGCGATACTAAATTATCTGTATTTCCTGCTCAAAACCATTTTCTGGTAATATTAACTTTGCTATTACGTCAAGATCACTCCATCCTGTCGGTGGTAGCTCAAGAACATTTTTCGCCCATACTGTCTGTCACGAGTGGAGTGAGCGATAGTTAATAATTACGGGGGGGAAAGGAGGAGAGTAAAATTAACGCACGTAGACAAGTAAGTTAAAGCGTGCTGTTGTGAGTTGTGGGGGGGGGGGTCTGAATGAGGCGAAAGCGCTGTATTACTATCACTGCAAGTTAGAAGGTCCTACTGAACGGACGCAAGAGAAAGCCCAGTGGGCGAACATAAGGGGAGCAGTCAGAAGACTAGTGAGAGAGTCTTTCCAGTGATGACTGGTAGGTAGAACGTTGATTGATAATTATGATTGATGTATTATATTATATTCGTCTATTACCATGATGTAAATAAGTATATGTGAGGAATGTGGAAGTCCTTGATATTGGATATAGCAATGTGCGCCATGAGCGATAGATGAAAGTTGAGTTCATGGATTTGTAGCGCGAGTGAGTAGTGTGTACTCCGATTATAGCGCTTAAGATTATAGGTTATAATTCCACAGTAAGTGACGTCAATCAAGGCCTATAGCGATAGCTGAACAATGAACAAATTTCAATATTTTCACAATTTGGCTTTGTAAAACACGGCACTTTTCATGACTTCCGCACATTTGCCGCTAGGTCGCAGTGAGAAATCTGTGCACGCTAAAAGCACTAGCTGTCTTATCTTATCAATTTTAATATCTTTGGTATACCTAAGGATGTATGAAAAGAATATGTACCAATGTGTCTTTACAAAACGGCTCCTATGTGAGACACACCCCCCCCTCCCCTCTTGTATTAGCCGATTTTGATTGGCCTTCTAGTTGGTTCTGGCGTCACAAAGTTCAGTTTCAATGACGTTCAACTAAACATCTGGTACTCGAGATCTCATTCAGACTCAATGTCGTGACGTCACCATCCAACAGTAGCGGCCGATCAACATCGGCTACCCGTGCCGGGCGTAAAACACATCCAAAGGCACCAAAATTTACGCACAAATATAATTATGAAGGAACGGATACATCGTCGACCATCTCCAGTACCGACGTATCCACGATTGGGGCGGCTTTGAATTACAGCTACTTTATCATGGTTTTAGGTCTTCAGTTTAGGAGGTTCGCTGCTCTTGGCATTTAATAATAATAATAATAATAATAATGGATGGCATTTATATAGCGCATAATTATCCATTAAAAAAAAAAAATGCTCTATGCAGTTTACAGATGCAACATGTCAACCACAGAATCTACACATCACTTTTCTTGTTTTGTTTTCTTTTAATATTAAAAAAAAAAAAACTTCTTGTTACTGTTTTTGTGGGAGGGTTTAAGCTACTTTATCATTGCTTATGGGGAGCTCTTTATTCTCACCATGGGACGTATCGAGCTCTTTAATAATTTTGAAATTACACGCAGAAACGTTTTTGCCAATGCTCTGATGGTTGTCTGTCCACAAGAATTCTCACTCTCACTAAAACACTGGAAGAGCTGTCCTGTAGAATGAGAAAACTGTGGATAAGTTAGTACGTGCGCGAAGTGGCCGACGATACACCCGTTTTAATACGTGGGCGCGCACACTCCTTTCCTTATACCGTCAGCCATTCCGGAACTGTTGCAAATAATCGTAAATGAAAAGTTCGTTAACCCCCTGAGGTTTAGATCCAACCGCTATAAGAGCATCAGACAGAGTAGCAGGGTGCCAAGGGTTAAAACGGGGCCTGGGAAACTCAATGAAAAATTTTCTCCGGAGCTTTTTTGCTCCCTAACTCAGCGCTTCAAGGGATGAAAGTGCTGCTCATTTTGATTCATTTTACGTCTAAATTCTTCACTTATTGTACATTTTTCTACAAAGAAAATGCATATTGTGCAAATTTACTCTAAGTGCAGCGCTTAATGTTTGTTTTGAATGCTTTGCGGTACCACAGTTTGAATTTTATCTTTAAGAGATGTTTTGACGTCGGGCCTGCACTGAAATGGAAAGTCAGAAATGATAATTATCTGCTTGTCTGTCTACCGGCGTCTCTGTCTATCTCTTTATCTTTATCTCGTCCATCCATCCATCCGTCCATCCACCCAAGTCCCCACCCACCCATCCGTCCATCTATCCATCCATCCATCCGTCCATCCACCCATCCATCCATCCGTCCATCCATCCACCCATCCATCCATCCATCCATCCATCCGTCCATCCATCCGTCCATCCACCCATCCATCCATCCATCCGTCCATCCACCCATCCATCCATCCGTCCATCCATCCATCCATCCATCCATCCATCCATCCATCCATCCATCCGTCCATCCATCCACCCATCCATCCATCCATCCATCCGTCCATCCACCCATCCATCCATCATCCATCCATCCGTCCATCCATCCACCCATCCATCCGTCCATCCACCCAACTCCCCACCCACCCATCCGTCCACCTATCCATCCATCCATCCGTCCACCCATCCATTCATCCATCCATCCATCCATCCATCCATCCATCCATCCATCCGTCCATCCATCCATCCATCCTTCCAACCATCTTCCCACCCATCCATCCACGCATTCATCCATCTGACCCTACGATCTGCCTGCCTGCTTGCCTGCCCGCCCGCCCACCGATCTATCTATCTATCTATCTATCTATCTATCTATCTATCTATCTATCTATCTATCTATCTATCTATCTATCTATCTATCTATCTAGTCTATGTAAAAGCTATCTATTATTATTATTATTATGTGTGTATCAATGTGGGTTGTGTGTGTGAGTTTACCCATGTATTTTTTGACATGTTTCTGTAAAGCGCATAGAGCATTTTTGTAATGGATATGCGCTATATAAATGCCATCCATTATTATTATTATTATTATCTATCTATCTATCTATCTATCTATCTATCTATCTATCTATCTATCTATCTATCTATCTATCTATCTATCTATCTATCTATCTATCTATCTATCTATATATCTACTTACAACTCTCTCGTAATAATCCTCCTATACTGAGCTCAGCTTTCGCTACATTTCACATAACTATAACAACAACTAAAAAACACAACACTGCTGTTTCATGTTGCAGCCAGCCCAGTTCCAAACCCGCACTTGTTTAATGTACTCATTGGCCTCAGTGTTAGATTTAATGGGATCTGATTTTACGCCGTGCGTGATACGCAAAACCGTTTCACCAGGTGATGATTATACGCATTAATTATCCAGATATAAATCGGCTAGCACTAACGAACCTCTCTGACGAGTTAAAAAACTGAAGGTAAAGTAGGAACTTCGTGGTTTCTAAGTGAATAAAAGTGGTCGTTTTCTGGCTAGGATGATGCATAAAACTCTTATTAAAGACTGGAGGCTCAAGTGGTTGTAAACGTAGACGAATCCTGAATATTGTTCCCTATCGAAACGGTTGTTCAGCAGCTAGTCTGAACTTGTGCTATCAGTGATTTTTTCGTACTAAAGTGAATCAACAAACACCGCACAAGCGATAGAGAAATAGAAAAAGTATCCCTGCAAAATGACAGGAGAAAGAGAAAAAAGATTCGGAAGGGAAAAACGTAGTGAGATGAAATAACTGCTCTTTGCTATATACATGTATTTCCATTACCTGGACAAAAAAAAGCCCAATTTAACTCGAATGCTTACGAGAACATCCCAGAATTATGCATATACTACAAGAACTGAAGTTGACAATTCTAGACATTGGCGGCGTATCATACAGGAAGTAACTTTGCAAGGAGACAGGCTGATACGCTCCAAACATGTGCCCAGTTATCTTTAGGCTCACATAATAAATAAATCAGATGCTTTCAAAAAAGGTTCTCAATCATTGCACGCTCCAACAAAAGATGTTTGAACCGACAGAAATACGGAAATATAGACTGACCAGAAAAATAGCGACAAAGGTCAAAGGTCCATTTCTCCGATTTACATTATTGCCCTTCTGCCCCCTCCCCGACCCCCCCACAGACAAATGGTATGAAAGCGTCAACATCACTATTTGTTATTTTTCTTTTAAATTTTTAATGAAAAACAAGCCTAAGAACGATCTAAATCAGTGTTTTTCAACCTTTTTTCGCCCCACACCCCACTATCCATCCGTCCATCTATCTATCCATCAATCTATCCATTCAGCCATCCATCTGACCATACTATCTGTCTGCCTGCCTGTCTGCTTGCCTGCCTGCCTGCCCGCCTGCCATTTCTATCTATCTATCTATCTATCTATCTATCTATCTATCTATCTATCTATCTATCTATCTATCTATCTATCTATCTATCTATCTATCTATCTATCTATCTATCTATCTATCTATCTATCTATCTATCTATACACACACACACACACACAAAATGAGCCCCATCATGACCAGGCTAGGTCAGCAATCAGTATTATATCCTTAGGCCCCATTCTGAAGTCCCAGATCTATGAAACTGTCGCCACGCCCCAACTTGAGAAACACTGGTCTAGAAGAACAAAAAGAAAAACAGCAACAACAAAAGGATAATATGGCAATTCGATCACCTGTACAACATTGCATCTAAAAATAAGCAAGATAATTCCTACTTGCAACTCATTGGATGTAGTCTATCAATTATCTTCAAGAAACCAACGACCAAGAACTCACAGGACTTGCAAGGGATTTTCTTTACACTCTTATCTGGAGACTACCATGCTGAGACAACTCTTTGAGTCTGATAGGTGTTATTTCCCATAACTCTGGGCGCAGATTACGTCACTGTTTTCTTTTCGGCATAACGTAAACAGTTCCTAATTCTCTCCACTGTTTGCTATCGGATGTGCTGTTATTGAAACGGGCGAAGGGCAAAATTATAAACTGCTTTTATCAGATTCAAAGCACATGAGAGTAACGGGCCTCGCTTCCTATGTTCATTGTTATAGCTGGTCGTGAATTTTGGTGATAAGCACGTGACCTAGTTATGACCTGTCTGTTGTTGGTGTTTTTGTTTGTTGTTCTTTCTGAATGCAACAGTGCCGTATGGTTGTAGGTGCAGCTGTCCAAAGTGGTGCTTTCTCAGATGTAAACGTGTACAAATGCACTTTTCAATTTCAGTAATCTCCATATTTCTACCCGTACAACTCTCGTTTTGAAAGTTTTTCCGTATCGTCAGTGTGTGTTTCCACCCATTTACCTCCGAATTTGAAATTTTTACAGGAGACAGAAAAAAAAAAGATTAAAATTAGCTATGTGAACTTTAAATTATTTTAAGACATTACATCTAATATATTTCGATGCTCTCGGGGGTAACTTATCAAGCACCAATGAATGAGTGAAAAACTTGAGGAAAAATGCATGGCGAAATAATTTAATGTGGAGCGCGTTTCATCACAATATTCACATGTACTGTTCTTCCCTATTTCTGTTGTTTGACAGTTTGAAACTAGCCGTAACCCTTTCAATACTGAAACAGTAGAGCTGTTAACTCTTTACCTCTCCACCAAGTATAGGCTTTGATTCTCCATTACTACTTTTAAATACAGATCAATAGCTAGCCTGATTTAGGTTCACATTCACCAATTAAAATAACTGAAATACGTGGAACTCAATATAAATTGGATTCGAGAAAATCTCGCTTTCACATCGTCAGTGGCCAAAGAGTTAATAAGAGATCATAATACCTTAAAATCTACACATAGAAGAGAATTTCACTGTCTTGGTGAGACTGACATTAATACTGAAATAATCACTCTTATTATATTAATACACTTCATTGCAAAAAAAAAAGCCAAACAGGAAAAAAAAAAAGGCGCAAGGAAATATTTTGGAATTTATTTTCTTTGGCAGCGAGGGAAAAAAAAAAAAGAGAAGCAGAAAAAAAAAATCCCTGACTGTGTTCTCTTTCCAGAATACAAACTTTGGCTTTGGTTAAATGCAGCAGATGGTGATGGTTTAATGTTTATTTTCCTGCCCTCTGTGCAGCGGCTCTTTGATCTTTGGGGTTTGTTAATTTTCACTCCTCCCAAAACGCCTTGGTGTGTCAGCCAGCGCCAACTGTTACCCAGCGGTGGTGCGACGACACCCTGACTTTGCCCATGGCTCAATGTGTGATCCCACCAAAACATCTCTGCAAGCCTTTCATCTGTTCTTGAGAGTATTCAGTGCTTGGTGATACAGTTTCGTTTTGGAATATTCGTCACCGTCCACTATGACTGTAGCAACTCAAAAATCGAAAAATCTACTTTTACACATATTCAACTACATTCAAAGCCGCATCGAATGATCTTGGTTCTAGACTCCTAAGCCGAAAAAGAATCGAATATCTAACTTTCAAAGCTTCATCGTAACTAGACCAGTTGTGCTAAGGTAAAACAGTTTTTTGTTTGCTTCTCCTGAAGAGTAGCCAGAACCGACTACTACAGTTTGAGGCAACGGTGAGGATTTATTGTCTCCGTACTAGGCTGATGGCCCACTGAGTCAAGATTGTTTTGTCTCGGTTTGAGTATGAGAGGTGGAGCCTGGAGTTTAACAGTACCACGCGCACTGATAAGACAGGCCAAAACCCAGTGTTATAATATCAGTGTCCCACACTGGTTTTCCATTGGATTTTCCATTCAGTGGACGGTCTTGCTCACACCCCACAAGTCCGAGGTTGCAGAGGAGCGGCTACCTTACCTAAAGATTCCGCCCGCACGCTTGGCCATTCCGGCCATGTTGACCATCCTTGGTCTCGCCCACGTGTCGGCCATTCCAGTCATGCTGACCATCATGATAAAATGACCTTGAGTTCAGTTTTGAGAAGTAGTGGTGGGGGCCAACAGCCTTCGAGAAATCAAAGAACTTTGCTTATGATATAAATCGTGTTTTAGGGTTGTTCTTCGTCCACATTAGTTCTACCCAAACATTTCCATCTAATTCAAGAGTTTTCATGTCAACACCAGTATGTCCATCGAGGTTTTCCCGCTCTTGTACATTCACTGGATTTGGCGCATCAAAGCTGTTTTGCATCAGATGGCCGAAAGACAGACTTCAAGCACCGAGTCAAAAATGATGCTGAACAGACTTGAATCAGTGCGCCCACCGGTCTTATTTTCCCCTTTAGATTTAATCGATGGTCTAGCTAGAGCACAAACCGTCCAACTCTCATATTGGCAATTTTCAAGTTTTCTTTCTTCTTCTTTGAAAGGAAAGAACGCGTTTTGCATTATGTGTAAAGACAAATAAAAAAGCTTATCACAGAACACAATAGGAATAATAGAAATATCCTGGCAGATTTGTCTATCTTACTTTGGCCGTCCATATTAATTTATTCGGGTTTTTTTTTCCTGCCTTCTGTAAAGCTGACTTGTTTAGACTTGGCTTTATCAAGCTGTGCCGGAGATTATTGATATTTTTGTATTTTGTATACTTCTTTGGTGTCATATGGGAAATTTACCTTAGTGTTATTGCAACCCAGTTACAATTGGAGCAGACACGTCGTCGTCACAGTGCAGCGTGATCAGATAGAAATCAACACCAGTTACTCTGAATTGTTTCCTTCAGCTGATACCTTAAAGCGACGACCTGCTGCCAACAACGTTTGGGCTTATTTCTGCTACAGTAAAATGTTGAGATATGCAAATCGCCACACACGCTTTGTTTCACTGATACAAAAGAAGGAACAGGTTACTTACTGGCCACACCACAGAACTGTTTATTACAGGCTTTACCGAGCGGGACATTTTCTATACTATCAAGTCTTGTCACGGTACAAACAAGCAGTCCTTTCCTTTGCCAGCCCACTTATTCCTAGCAGAAAGGTCATTCAAACTCCAAGTTAAGAAACAACAACAACAAAAATAAAAAGAACGTCCAAGGACACGGTAGTCTATTGATTCCTAATATTCAAAACCGGTTATATGTTGCACAGACAGAAGCATATATTGGCAGGTAACGGCATAAATATGTCTAACAGCATAATTCTCTAAAAAAAAAAGGGATAATAAAATAAAACCAACAACGTTACTGTATGATGGACAAAAATAGAAAAAGAAGTACTGGGTAAAGAAAGGAACTCACTAAGCAATAGATCCAGACGTTGAATGGATAAAAAACCCAGCTATCCACATAGTTTTGAAAGCTTTGTGTCAAGACTTGTGGAAACATAGCTCAAAGCATTCTCCTCTACTTCATTCTGGCACACGCCACACGAGCAAAGGATTTGCCTCACAAATATGTGCTCACTCAACTCCTCTTGACATCTGACATGAGCTAGGCATGTAACGTCTTCAGGACTAAGTACTCACCCGTCCAAATGAGTTTGATGCCTTGGGGATTAGTCAAGGAGGTCGTTTTGGAGGTCAGAGTTGAGAATCTGGTACATTAATTTGTCTCTGATAATCCTTAAGAAGTCTTTGGGGGTTCCTAGGCTAGGTGGGCTGCATGGAATGTGCAAAGGAGGGATCAATAAAGAAGCTCATTTGATTGTTTAAAACAAAGAGTAAGAGAGGGGGCAGAGAGAGAGAGAGAGAGAGAGAGAGAGAGAGAGAGAGAGAGAAAGAAGGAGAGAGAGGTGGGGGAAGGAGAGAAACAGAGGCAAAGAGACAAGAAAATGGGAGGGAGAGACAGAGAGAGACGGAGGGAGGAAGAGACAGAGAGAAAGAGAGAGAGGGAAGTAGAGAGAAAGAGGAAGAGAGAGAGAGAGAAGAGAGAGAGAGAAGAGAAAGAGAGAAAGGGGAGGGGGAGGTAAAAAAAAAAAGAAGACAAATCTCGAGAGAAATGAGAGTCAGTAATAAAATAAAAGGGGGGGGGGGGAGAGGGAGGTAAAGAAGACAATACAAGGAGGGAGATTCACAGAATGAAAAGTGAGTGAAAGAAAGAGAAACTCCCCAAATGAAGAATTACCAAAAAAGATTTTTTACTGTAAAACATGAAATCTGGCTTTCATTTTAAAGCATCAAACTCAACAATTAGAACGGTAAAGAACGCCATTTCACCATCAATCCAAGCTTTTTTTCTCGCTGAGGAGGCAATTCCCTTTATCACCTCCGGCTTATCTAACAAACTGCCTTCTATCATCTTATCGAATTATTTGGCCATATCAACTCATTATCCAGGCCAAAAAGCGGCAAATTTCTCCTTGAGTTCAAAGCCTTTCTGTAACAAAAGAACCCTTCTTTTACCCCTCCATCCATTTCGCCGCTTTCATAATTAAAAACACAAAACCCGTATTCATACTTGTTTCTTTATGTCCATCTAATGTTCTTTAATTATTTACCTCTTTCTGTGTAATTAGTGGCAAAATCTTATTAATACTTGTTTCGTTAGTTCGTTCAAACTTTTTTTTTTCTAACCCTATCCTTCTATAATTACCACCAAAATCTTGTTAATTTCGTTTCGTTACTTCGTGCTGTCGTTCTTTACTATCCCCTCTTCCTTTATAGTGTTATTTAGATGCATAATTTTATAAATATTTGTTTCTCTTACCCACTTCTAAATTTTGAGCCGAAGGAAACTTCGAATCTCTGCGTCAAACATTCCTCAAGCCTTCACAAATGCTTCTGTCTTCTGTTATTTTCCCCCCTCCCAAATACCTGTGGATGAGTCAGTTAACTACCCCGCCTGACAGCTAACGATCGTGAAGACAATGATGTCTAAATTCCGGGGGCTGAACCAGAGATGATCTTCCCGTCACCCCCTTGAGGGGTCCGGGATCGGAGAGAAACAGCTCTACCTGCCTTCCAGTGAGAGTTATCAACAATGCAGCCTTGGCTGAAATGTCAATGAGGGGGAATAATTTGGGGAGTTGTCTATCTTAACCGTTTCCGATCTGGGTTCGTGTATGGTAATTCTAACCTGCCGTTTTTATCTCAGGCCTGATATTTCCTTTCTTCATTTCAGCTACCATTGCAAGATGTTCGGTTGGTATGAAAGTTAATTACTTTTTATTCTATGTACTTAATCTGGCGCCTTCGAGAAACCATAAGAACTCTGCCCGGCAGGGATACTCCCATGATAATCCTTTACAGTTACCGGAGAAAACTATAGAAGGCATGTTGGATTTGGGGGGGGGGGGGGGAGGGGGGGAGGGGGAGAGGGGAGGGAGGGAGGGGGGATTACTGTCCCTGATCCTATGGTAGGTAGAATTGAGCACCTAGTCTCATCAGATGAGGATGAAAAACTCCGAGTGCCCGTGTGCACATTGCCCACGTCAAAGGTACCTTGGCAGTTGAAAGTCGAGAGGAGCAGGACGAAGAAGGGCCGCTGCCAGGGCACCACAAAAACACACAGAAACAAGGAGAAGAAAAATAAAAACAAGAAAAGTGAGATGTAAATGGCCAGAGTAGCGCCTAGCGAATCTCCTCAAATATAGAAGCGAATCATAGAAAACTATGGAATCCCATTGCGCCACCAAAGTTTCTTTTTCTTTTTTTTAAATTTTAATTTTACTTTCACACGGACAGTCAGTACAAAAGAATACTTTTCGCTGATTAAAGGGAAAAATACTCTTTCGTGTCCCGAAACAACAATACAATTTAATACTACTAATGACAAATGTGATTGGATGTGGCGAAACCGGGCTCAAGGTGAAATTTTTGTACCTCTTTAAAAAAGGAAATATAATTTTATTTCTCTAACACGATTTCAAGTAAAATATTCAACTGAATGCAGAAAAATAACTACAAGTTCAATTTACACTGTATAAGCAAATCTCAATTTCCATTTTTTTTTTTCACTTCGCAGAGGTTTTCTCAGAAATTTGGCCTGTCACCTTGAGGCCTTATTTGGCCAGGTCCATTCACAGATAATGGCAACTTTTCTTACCGAAAACCTTCTTTCAATTTGGCTCCTGTCTGTAATCACTGACCGTGTTCAATTTTTCATTCTCAGTAAGTACCGTAGCTTATGTTCATTTTTATGACTGGACAAAATGGAGAAAGATCACGCTTTACAAAATGGCAGGTATCAGGCTATAGAGATACAGTTTGATGCAATGATAATGTCCTCGAAAATAAACAGTATATACAATGGAATCAATAGTAGCAAACGCAGTAGCAGAAAACTCACTTATTAGTATCATTTTTAAAAAAACAATTTAAAGAGTTTGGACAAAAAGGCAAAGAAAGAAAAAAAAATCTTAAACAAAAACGTTCCAACTTCTCTATAAGAAAGCACACAAAACGTATTCTAAACATAACAAAAAGCAGTGAAAGTGTAGTATTCAATAGTATAATAATTTATGGTCAAGAGGCAAAGTGCTCGCCTCTCATGCCGAAGGTACCGAGACAGAATCCCGGTCTGTGCAGGCATGTTGGAGTTTGGGGATTTTTGTCATATTTTCCTGTCCCTGGTACAATGGTAGGTAGGATCGAGCACCTAGTCTTCTCGGATAAGGTCGAGAAACTCAGAATGCCCGAGTGCACGTTGCGCACGTTAAAGATACCTTGGCAGTTGGACATCAAGAAGGGTAGGCCAGACAGGCCGCTGCCCAGGCAAAATTAACTAAAATTTATCCCTAGCACCCCCCTCCCCCCTCCCATCCCCCACGCCCCGGAAGAAAAACCTGCCGACCGGCGCTGCACTGTGGCGACGACACGTCTGCTCCAGTTGTAACTGGGCTGCAATGACACAAAGACAAATTTCCCAAATGGGACTAAAGAAGTATACAAAAATACAACAACAATAACAACAACAACAAACAAACCCATTCTAAACAAAACAAAGCAAAGCAAAAACAATGACAGTCTAGTATTCAAAATGCCATGTAGAATGCTCTTTCATATCGCCACACCTTCTCTCCTACAATACACTCGTACACGAGAGCAGATCTTGTGGACAAGTTCACAGCGAGAGCTCTAAGTTTGACAACTTCCAATCTGCGAGTGCCATTTGCCAGCCAACAAACATGACAATACCTGTGTGTGTGGGTGTCAGACAGACGGAAACAAAAGGGAAGGAATGAAAGGTGAGAAAATACTCCGAGATTTGTTGCGCTGATTTCCTTCCGATTTTTCAACGAGCATTTCCTGAATGTTGCTCAAGATCTATAACTCATGAGGGAGAGAAGGGTGATTGTTTCCTGCACGTAGCCCTCTCAAAATAGACGTGGATTTCCAAAGTATCGTGCCCTTGACAATGATAATAATGATGAGAATGCTGAAGGGGAAGAAGGTGACAATGATCATGATGTGGGCATATTTGATAAATGATGATGACGATGAAGAGGATGATGATGATGATCATGACGATGATGATGATAATGATGGTTACGATGGTGCTGAGAATGATTATAATGATGATGATGATGGTGATTATGATGGTGGTGATGACGATGATCATGATGATGGTGATTATGATGATGGTGATGATGATGATGATGATGATGATGATGATGATGATGATGATAATGATGATGATGATGGTGATGACGATGATGATGATAATGATGATGATGATGATGATGATGATGCCGATGATGTTGATGGTGATGGTGAGGTAGGCGATGGTAATGGTGGTGCTGGCTAAAATTTCGCTGGCATGTATTCCGGCTACCCACTGATGATTCCATTTCTTCATTCACACGTCGGCATAATTATGTACATACAGAATATTCAGTTTCACTGCTGTTTTAGATTTCTTTTTGAAGAAGTCTGGTATCCCCACATTCAGAAACATCTCTCAGGATATGGATGTGAAAGCGTAGCTCCCAACTACTTTATATTCTTGCATTGTCTAAGCGCTTTGTTGGCTCCACAAACGGACCAGCTGTGTTTTAACCTTCGGCGCTCGGGATTATATTACATCCATAACTTGTACACGCCACAAAGAAATGACTACATACGTTTTACATCTATTGCGCTCTGCGTGACATGCTCTCTTTTGCTGAATGCGTAATTGCCATCGTAAGAATTCCGCGCCATGACTCCGAAAGAAACAATAAATCACTAATGTGACATTTTTGTAATTTCTATTTCTCGTCATTTCTATCTTCCACCGTGACAACTTTTCTCAATACATTTAAACTCTGGCAATTGACTGGATAATGCCTTATCTTTGAAGTTACAGGGAACACATGTTTTTTTTTCTTCAGAAAATACTGTTATTTTCATCATTTTTGAAAACTCAAGAATTGATTTATTTGCAAACACATAAATTCACAGAATGGAACTTGAGAATGTGTTCATTGGTAGAACATATTGTGTAGGCAAGTTTTTTAAAAGTTTCATTTAAATGATTAGCTTTAAATATCACATTATTTACTGTCACATTCGCCTTTTCATGATCCTACTCGTTTTGTCTCGCACGCGCGCTGCGAGTTGCCTACAAGTAAAACTGGAACAACAAAACAACACTTTAGCCAGTGGTTCTCAGTGTGAGTGATATTGCTCCTGAGGGAGGCGATTTCGATTTCCAGGAGGGCGAAAGCGAAGTAAAGTGCGACAAGAGGGGCGAAAACGGTGAAAGGGGTCGATATGGGACGGGGGCGGGAACATGAATGGAACTGCGATTTGGGGGGCAAATACATGGCAATCACTGACTTGTTGAACTGCACGTGTAGATGGGTTCTATGAACAGAAAAGCCACCCCTCCCCCCCCCCCTTTTTTTTGGGGGGTGCATTTGACAAAGAATGCGTTCATCTTTATAATGAATTATCAACACGCTAATAGTCATTAATGAGGTATTTAAAAACGTAACATCTTAACTTGTGTAGTCTTATCTTGTTGTGAAATGTATCTACTCCGTTTGAGAATTTGTTTTTTTTTTTTTGAGGGGCAAAAAGGGAGGGGGGGGGGGTGAAGGAAAATTTGGAGCCTACTACGGGGGCGATTGCCTGAAAAAGGTTGAGAACCCCTGACTTACGGGGCAATGACGTCGACCAATGGCAGCTAAATTGTTGCTCTGCATTATAAGTTGTTTTAACGTGCCAAAGGCAGACATCAGAAACGATAAGATGAGACACTGTTTTCTTCGCACCACTAAAAAAAAACCTGCACACAACTTGCGCGCAGATCGGGGGGCAGGGCCCATGGCGCATAGTATGAAAAGAATGCTTGATATAATGGTAGATTCATGGTGCAAAATTGTGACAGTGCTACTGCGACTGAACAAAACAAAACAAAAAAAGTAAGAAAAAATAGCGCGAGTTTCCCCACAGCGATTGGGTTATAATTCCACAATAAATGACGTCAATCAAGGCCCGTAGAGACGGCAGAAAAGTGAACAAAATTCAATATTTTCCCTATTTGGCTTTGTAAAATACAGCACTTTTCATGGCTTCCTCGCGTTTGCCTCTAGGTGGCGGTGTGAAATCTGTGCACGCTAAAAGCACTAGCTGTCTCATCTTATCAATTGTAGTATATTTGGTAAAAGTAACACTGTAAATATAATAGTTAAGCATGATCTCTCTTGTCGATCTGTTTTGTTGAATGGCTGTGGAGTTGTCTCACTATGACCTATTTCATAAATTTATTTCGACAGTTGCAGTAAATTTTGGGGATATAGCCACTTCTACCTTTTCTATCTCCAGAAATGATGCCTAGATCTACATCTGACACTTTTCTACAAACTTGAAATGAAAAATCAAATTACGTTTGTGATTTGCTTATCGTTCCATCGAATATTTTCAGCGCCTTCTCGACTTCCAACTGCCAAAGCACTTATAACGTGCGCGACATGCACACTGGTCCTCCCAGTTTTTCGTCCTTATCCGAGAAGACTCGGTGCTCAATCCTACCTACCATAGAGGATCAGGGACAGAACCCTTACAAGCAGTCTTGACGCGGTGTGCTCCTAGCCTTATGAATCATATTAGGTTGACCAAACCTTATGTAACTATTCAAAGGCGGAACTTTTCCCCAGCGTGAAATACAGAAAATAGAAAAATGCGTTTTTCTGTTCGTCAGCTGTGCTCACTCTAAACATGTGTTATTTGCGATGGACCACTTTTTTTTTCTTGCAAAACGGGTTCACTCATCCATATTAAATGTCGACAGACAGATTTCTCCTACTGATGGACTCTACACTCCAATGTTCAAGTGTTTTTGACAGGACAAACCTATGGTGATGAGTTAAAATGTTGAATCCACAAGTTTGTAAAATACCGCCTTATGTCAAAAGACATTCCAGATATTTCCTTGTATTCCCACAAGTGATCTAAAGAATCAGGCGACTCAGAGACACAAATGTCTTTTAGGTGTATCTCGTCTCTTGACAGTTTGGCATTTCAAGGGAAAAATTCCACCAGGGTCATCAGGTCGATGGCTTTTCCACATTATACGGTTTCGTTTCTGCCTAATTTGAACGTTCTTTTCTCCCTCTTTTTCTTTCTTTCTTTCTTTCCCGCGTATTTCTTTCGTTCCTTCTCCCTTCGTTTTATTTTTCCTCGTTTTTCTATTAATTTTATTATTACTCTGCCAAACTTCTCTCCCTTGATGTCTTTTTATGGTACTATTTTCTTCTGTCTTCCAACTTCCTTCCAGTTTTATCACTGTTGTTTTTTTTTTTTTTTCTGTCTTAGAGGGATATCAGACTGAGCCCGGTCAGACACGGTCGGATGCTGCCAGCAAAATGTACGCCAAAGCAGTAATGGCAGAAGCTGTGTCCGACACGGGCTTAGTATGATAGGGCCTTCCCGAGTTACTACAAAAATATAGGAAATCTTGTCTACCAGCAGCTGACTGTGTCTGACCGGGCTTAATATGGTACCCCCGAACATTATGTTGATATCGCGATGACTATTTTTGGGTCATACGGTAAAAAAGGTTTGTTGTTTTTTTTACCGGATTTTGGGGGGGGGGGGGTGAGACAGGGGAAGAAGCTCCCGAAGTTAAAGGTCAGAATTACTTGCAGGATTATGTTTGTTCCCCGCCCCCCCCCCCCCGGCCACATTACTGTTTTCGTTGGAGACATGGCTCAAGCAACGTTGGTCCCAAAGTGCTCACAAACAAAAAGTGCCATGGTGAGTATTTTGGCTACCAGGGCGCAAGTTGTCCCTGCTGCTCCTTACCTGCTTTTTTTGGTCTCTTATTCTTTCAGCTTTGCTATTCTCCCTGTCCCTCAACATCACCCCCCCCACCCCCCCCCCCACCCCATTCCCCCATCTCAACTTTCTGTTGATCTAGCTGTATATTTCATACCCAAGAGTGAAGGATACCCAATTTGTGTAAGACCTCGCAAATGTAATACAATTGTCTGATGCAAAAGGGGAACACCGCAGCTATTATACCGACTGAAATATTTTGTGATGCTCGACTCTGTTGGCGTCCAACACAGCAATGTGTAGATAAAAATCGTTGATAAAAGGATAGACAGACAGATGAAGGAAAAACAACATGAAGGCATGTTTGTGCACATTATTTGAAAAGTGAATTTGAGTGCATGTCTGGAAATTTTGTTTATACATGTACACGTCTGGCGATAAATCAAGAATTGAATTTCTTGTTTTGCTTTCCAAATGCATCAGAAAATTTTAGGTTGACTGGAGGAATGAAATTAAGAGATGATGTAGGATGATAAAAGAAAGTGAGCTGAATTTATTTGACATTTATTTTTGGGAAATAAAAAAGTAAGATGGAGAGAAAGAGAGAGAAAGAAAGAGAGAGAGAGACAGAGAGAGAGAGAGACAGAGACAGAGAGAGACAAGCAGAAAGTCAGACAGACAGACAGAGAGATAGACACACAAAGAGATATGGAGACAGACTGACAGACAAAAAGAGAAAGAATCAGACATTATAAGGCAGAAAACAAGAGAAAGAGGCAGAAAGAGTGGGAGAGAGAGAGAGAGAGAGAGAGAGAGAGAGAGAGAGAGAGAGAAAAGGGACAGAGACCGACAGCAGGGCTGAAAGAGAGAAAGAGGCACAGAGAGAGAAAGAGGCACAGAGAGAGAAAGAAAGTGAAAGAGAGGCAGAGAGAGAGAGAGAGGCAGAGAGAGAGGGAGGGAAAGAGAGTGAGAGAGGAGGAGAGAGAGGGAGAGAGAGAGAAAGAGAGTGAGAGAGAGGCAGAGAGAGAGAGGCAGAGAGAGAGAGAGAGAGAGAGGGAGGGAGAGAGAGAGAGAAAGAGAGAGTGAAAGTGTGAAAACAGAAAAAAAAAGGCACTGTCGGTGGACAAAAATGAAAATATCATTCTGTGCTCGACAAAAATGACAAATAGTAAACGTCAGAATGGGGTAACGGAAGAATACTGGGTGGAGAAAAAAAAACAAGGATAGAAAGAAGAGTGAAAAGAATGTAGGTGAGCGCTTGCTGGCGGTGAAGCGAATCCTGCAACATGAGTACCCGTATCTGCACCCGGTCTTACATAGCGGGTACAGGCTTGGGGGAGATAAGGGTAGGAAGTCAGTGATAGAGGGGAAAGGGGGGGGGCCGGTGGGGGGATGAGTATCTGAGACAGATGAAAGGAATGAAAGGGATAGTATAAGAAACAGATAAACACGGGGGGGGGGGGAAGTATTATGTTTAACCGAGATAGCTGTATGTTTGTAGGTGATAACACACTGGGGGAGGGAGAGAGAGGGAGGAAGTATTATGTTTAACCGAGATAGCTGTATGTTTGTAGGTGATAACACACTGGGGGAGGGAGAGAGAGGGAGGAAGTATTATGTTTAACCGAGATAGCTGTATGTTTGTAGGTGATAACACACTGGGGGAGGGAGAGAGAGGGAGGAAGTATTATGTTTAACCGAGATAGCTGTATGTTTGTAGGTGATAACACACTGGGGGAGGGAGAGAGAGGGGGGAAGTATTATGTTTAACCGAGATAGCTGTATGTTTGTAGGTGATAACACACTGGGGGAGGGAGAGAGAGAGAGAGGGGGGGGGGAGGGGAAGGAAAGGGAGGATGAGAAAAATAAAGAGAGAGAAAGAGGAGAGAAGAAATAAAGAGTGGAACGACATAGAAGGAGAGAGTGAGAGAGAGGGAGGAAGAGAGAGGGACAGAAAGAGAGAGAGAAAGAGGGAGGGAGAGAGAGAGGAGAAACGTGGCAGAGAGAGAGAGAGAGAGCAAGAGAGAGAGAGGGGCGAGAAAGACAGAGAGAGAGATTGAAAGAGGGAGTAAGAGAGAGGGGAAGACAGAGAGACACACAAACACACACACTGAGAGAGAAAGAAAGAGAGAGAGAGAGAGAGGGGAGACACAAACTGAAAGATATAAAGAACGGTAAACATTAAAAGAAACTGCTGCAATACTGTATAAACTGATGTAGCCCGTACATAACCTTTTGCTGGAATCTCATACTACAAAACATTTTAACAATGAACAAAAGTATGGAAAAATAGAGTCATAAACATGTATAGATAAACCAGAGATAGCTTAGTCTAGGGTATCTGTGGGGTAAACCGTCAAAACGGAGTGTTTACAGCACACCAACTACTCTGGTTGTATTCAGTGCTTGAGAAAGAGTGCTGTAACTAATGTTTGAGTGAGACAGATGGACAGAGCGGAGAGAAGAAACAGCTACAGAAGAAAAATGGAGAAGCCTGAAAAGAAAAATGAGCAGCGGGACCAAAATGAAGCCCAGACGTCTTAGGTCATTGCAGAATTAAATTACGGAGTCGGTACCAGGAGGGCAGGGAGGTTGTTGGGGGGGGGGGGGAACCATGTGAAGGAGCGACCGAAGAGAGAGAGAGAGAGAGAGAGAGAGAGAGAGAGAGAGAAGGGTTGTCCGTGTTTGTATGTGTTAAGAGAGAGAGAGAGACAGAGAGAGAAACACGGGTAGAGAGAAAGAGAGAGAGAGAGAGAGAAACACGGGTAGAGAGAAAGAAAGAGAGAGAGAGAGAAAACACGGGTAGAGAGAAAGAAAGAGAGAGAGAGAGAAACACGGGTAGAGAGAAAGAGAGAGAGAGAGAAATACGGGTAGAGAGAAAGAGAGAGAGACAGAGAGAGAAACACGGGTAGAAAGAGATAGAGAGACAGAGAGAGAAATACGGGTAGAAAGAGACAGAGAGACAGAGAGAGAAATACGGGTAGAGAGAAAGACAGAGAGACAGAGAGAGAAACACGGGTAGAAAGAGACAGAGAGACAGAGAGAGAAATACGGGTAGAGAGAGACAGAGAGACAGAGAGAGAAATACGGGTAGAAAGAGAGAGAGACAGAGAGAGAAATACGGGTAGAAAGAGACAGAGAGACAGAGAGAGAAATACGGGTAGAAAGAGACAGAGAGACAGAGAGAGAAATACGGGTAGAAAGAGACAGAGAGACAGAGAGAGAAATACGGGTAGAGAGAGAGAGAGAGAAAAAAAAAACACGGGTAGCGACAGAGAGAGAGAGAGACAAGGACGAAGGAGAGAGATACGGAGAGAGAGAGAAAGAGAAACAGTGGTAGAGAGAGAGGGACAAGGAGACACACACACACACAGACAAAGAGACAGACAGAGTCATAGAGATAGAGAGAGAGAGAGAGAGAGAAAAACACTGAGAGAGAAAGAGACAGACAGAAAAACAGAGAGACAGACAGTCTGGAGAGAGACACATACACCTTTAGAGACAGAAACACACAGACAGAGAGAGAGAGACACACAGGGGTGGTGAGAGAGGTTGGAAAAGAAAGAAGCAACCGGACCCGGAAATGCTAAGAAATCCATTTAATAGCACAGAAACCATTGTTTTCACACAGCTGTGTCACGGGGCTCGGATCCAAAGATGAGCGACTGATACCAGAGCGAAAAGTGAATGGGAATAAACAAAATCTAACACAAAACGTCAATTTCAAAGTGCTGTCAGGCATAGAGGACTCATTTCTGCACCGATTCACTTGAACTTTTCTATGCAGATTACTCTCTGACTGAAGCTGATTCTTTGAAAGTTGGGCAGCTCCACCAGCTATTGTGTCTACCAATTTTTACAAATACAATTTTCCCCATAATTTTATTTTCCAGTGGTCCATGTTTAAATAACAACAACAACAACAACAACAACAACCATACATAAAGGCGGGCTTAACAGCTTTGTTTCTCCACTCCTTCAGGGAGCGGCGGGTATCAAAATAAGCCCGGAACAGCACGGCCAGCGACTGCCAGACAAGAGTATTATAAAAACCACAGAAAAACTGAGGGGTCACACCAGGTCTCTGTTCCATTTGTCTTTTTTTTTTTTTGTTTTTTGTTGTTGGTTTTTTTTCTTGATAAAGGCGATAGCCGAAGCATTGAACATTTTCTGTCTTTTCTTTTAGTTTGCATTGTATCGTTTGGGTATTATTTCTTACGCGGGGCTTTGCTACATACAACTTTTTCTTTTTGCCCAATTTTTGACATGGCAGACAAGAAGTGCACATCACCATTTCTTGATATTTTCTTAATAAATCCGGAAAGACCCTATCATACTAAGCCCGGTCAGACAGAGTCAGCTTCTGCCATTATTTCTTGGGTTTACATTTCGCCTGCAGCAACTGGCTGTCACGTTCCGGGTTTAGTCTGATACCCGCCTTATTTGGTCTATGAATATTTAGGCAGAACAGTGCTTTACCGCTGAAAAAAAAATGTATCCCGGGTATTTGTTCTACTTGAAGCACTATCAAAAATATCTCAGAAATTTACGATTATATACGCTGAAATGGGACAGTGTCTCCATTGTTCACACAACAGACATTGCTAGATGTGAGCAGTGCTGTTTTTGTAGATAGCTTGAGCAGGACAGGGCACCATGAACCCTTGTGTCTCACCGGGTTGTGGCATTCAACACAATAGATTACGGGGACACTTTGGTCTAGAGGCAAGGTGCTAGCCTTACATGCCGAAGGTACCGGGTTCGAATCCCGGTCGGTGCAGGCATGTCGGCATTTTGGGATTTTCTCATATTTTCCTGTCCCTGATCCTGTGGTAGGTAGGATCGAGCACCTAGTTTTCTCGGATAAAGACGGAAAATTCGGAGGGTCCGTGTGCACGTTGCGCACGTTAAAGATACCTTGGCAGTTGGAAATCGTAAAGAGCAGGCCGAACAGATCGCTGCCCGGGCAAAATTAAAAAAAAAAATCATCCATACCATTCCCTCCCCCTCCCTCCCTCCCTCATCCCCCCCCCACAAAAAAACAAAACAAACAACAACCGCCGACCGGCGCTGCACTGTGGCGACGACGTGCCTGCTCCAGTTGTAACTGCGCTGCAATGGCACTAAGGCAAATTTCTCACATGGGATTAAAGAAGTATACAAATACAAATAATGGACATACGCCATTATAAATGGTTGCTGGTCCCGAGCAGACTGCGTGCGTTTTCCTTCACTCACTTTCGCTCCAGAAGAAAATGGCCGGATAACAACAACAAGGTAATGTTTGACCCATGCAAGAAAACACTGTCTGGCAGGTCAAGCTTAACTCCCTACAGATTTCACATCCCTGGGGACACACACAGAGAGAGAGAGAGAGAGAGAGAGAGAGAGGGAGGAAATGATGGAGAAAAGATTGGACAATGGAAAATTCAAATGTTTTCTACCTACTTTTTGCTGGTGTTTTGTCTGGATGTAGCTCACGGAGGTTTTCAACATTTTTGTGCTTCACAACCTCTTTCCAACATCGAATCATTATCTGACTGACATACCCTCCCCCCCCCCCCCTCCCACCACCACCACCACAAAAAAAAAATCATCACTGCTAACCTAAAATATACATAAAACAAACAAACAAACAAACTATCCGTGAACCCGTCTTCCCCAACACTTGCACTGAGAGAGAGAGAGAGAGAGAAATAGACATACACACACGGAGAGAGAGACGGAGAGAGAGGGGGAGACAGAGAGAGGGGGGAGCCGAGCGAGAGAAGGGAGAGAGGGGAGAAAGAGTGGGAAGAGACAGAGAGGGGAGAATAAGGGCCATGGGAGAAAGAAGGGGAGTGTCGGGAGAATGAGGCAGAGAGAGGGCAGGAAGAGTGGGAGAGAGAGAGAAAGAGGGAGAGAGACAGACAGAAAGAGAATAGGAGAACAGGGAGAGGGAGGGAGAGAGAGAAAGAGGAATTTATTTTTTTGTTCGTCAAACACTTCCCCCTCCCCCCCCCCCCTTTCCCCTTCCCTTTCCCCCGATGGCCAAAAATGTTCTGGTAACTTCCATGTTGAAAACCGCTGGTCTAGGTCAAGCTGACATTGAAAAGGGTTTAAAACCTCCTTTATATAGAGTGACAGCCCATTTTGGGCTTACTTTCCCAGTCTCGGCATTGTTTCTCTTCGTCTCTTGCCCCTTAGCCGAGGCTTTTACAAGCACGGAATTTCGATATGTATTCTTAATGGCTTTGAAAATGTCGAGAATGTAGCCATGCGGTTTAGGTCTGGATAATAATGTCATTATTTCGAGGGATATTTGCCATATTGCTGTATGTCACATTTTGTCGATTTTGACGTTTTGTCATGAAAGTGTTTCTTTCGCCCCTAAGTTCATTACGTATAAGTGTCATTCCAATCGGCTAAAATCCTTTTTTCGAGATATATAATACAAGCTGAGGTCCCCGGCCCTGCCCGGGATAAATCTGTTTGAATATTAGTTTCAGTTCTGGGTGGTTATTATGGACCTGCTTCATCTGGCCTGTTCTAATTTGTTTATTTTATTTTTGTTTGTTTGTTTTTGAATAAGTCTTACTGCTCTGCCTTTGTGAGTTGACACCCTGCGCATCCCGCACAACAGCATGATTTGCGCACGGGTTAGTGTGTTTGATGGTGAACACATCGCAAGAAGTGATAACGAAACCTTAAAATGGCGAACTATGACTCGAAATAGATCTAAATGATGGCGAAACAATAAATTTCCAATAAAAAAAACTACACCGATTTGAGACTTCTATTAAAAACTGTGCACCCTTACATCCATTCTGATGCACCATATAAAATTTGAAGTCTGAGTGTTGAGTGGTTCAGAAGCCTTTTGCAACGAAAAATCTCAAGTCCACAAATATATATAGTATAGATGTTTGTGACACAATGTTTTATGCATTTTAGCCCTTTTGCTTACCGAACTTCAATCCTCATTATCTCGAAAAGGCAAAAAATGCACATACAACAATTTTGGCAAATACCTGGACGATTTGTGTAGTCGCTGTTCACCTAGGAAAATGACCGCTAGTGTTGGGCTATTGGAGACAGGTAGTCGAATATGCGGGTAGCAGGCAACCTACGTCCAATGTTTGTTCGAATACTTTTGAATATTAGATGCTTGGGTCTGTGATTTTTTTGGGGGTCACAGACAGTCGACGTGGGCAAATTCCGAAATGTAACACAATTCGTCTGAAAATCAAACTAGTTACAAAAAAAAAGGTCATAGAGCAGAGCGAATTATTGACGGGAGGAAGCAAAAAATACTTGCGCTCGTCTCGTGCGAAGATTTTTACAAGTTTGGTGTTTTTTGGATAAGAGCTGTATTTTTTGTAAGGAAACTCGTATTCGAAACAGTGTTGAAAATTCCAATAATGATTAGTGAATGTTCGATATCCGTTCAAATATTGCAATGTGTTATTCAACCCTACATCAACGTCCGCCAAATTAAGAAGGGAGTTTTTAATTCAAACCTTTTAGACAGAAATTCTGTTTATTAAGTCTATCTCATATCTCAGAGTCGTATGTGTTTTTTCAGCTCAGTGCGGACCAGGTCGGAACAGAAACTTATGGTCAGCTGTATTGCCATGACACATTTTTGTTCTGTTGTTTGTCGCAGTGGACCCGCCGGTTTGAGCAATTGGCTATAGTGCAAAGTTTCGGGTTCGAATCCCGTCCGGGTCTGGGTTCATTGTAACTCATTCTCTCGCAGTGTCTTTAAGGCATTTAATCGTCGGCGACCTGGTGAATGCTTCAGCCTCGTCTCTGATATAGTTCTATAGCATTGGACAGAGTCGTAACCTTCCCCCTCCCCGGAAAACAAAGCAAGTTAAGAGAGAAAGAGAGAGAGGGGAGAGAAAGAGCGAGAGAAAAGGAGAGAGAGAACAGAGAGATTGACAGAGAGAGAAGGAGAGAGAGAGAAGAGAGAGTGACTGACAGAGAGAGAAAATGGGAGACAGGGGAAATGAAAGAGAGAGAGAGGGAGGAGAGAAAGTGGGAGAGAGAGATAGAGAGAAAAAGAGAGAAAGAGAAATCAAGAGAAAGAGAGAAAGAGAGAGAAAGAGAGAGAGAGAGAGAGAGAGAGAGAGAGAGAGAGAGAGAGAGAGAGAGAGAGAGAGAGCTAGCTCAAACAAAGCAAATATAATCTGACAAAACAAATAAACACATGCACTGCTACAAGTAATCACAGAGTCCGTTTCTGACGAGTGATTTCCATTAAAATGTGTGGTCTACTTCATAAACAGACACTGGGCAGAGCGCTTTGTCGCCTGGTTTAAAAGCCTGAGGTCCAGGTCACCAACCATCGTGCACATGAAATTCATGTGAAACAACCAAGTGCTCACCCCCAAAAACATCTTAATCTCAGGCCATGTATTATCTTTGCCATGCCTTGTCATCTGTAATATAATATACTTCCACACCCCACTTGCACGTGGGACATATCACAAACAAGTTTCGTCCAGAGAACACACGATCGTCTCTTGCCATGATATCGTAATCAAAATATTTTTTTCGCGTCTTGCCCCCCTGCGTCCTTATCGTTATCTTCATCCTTTATCGTAGAAAGCGAAGACAACAGCCACGCCACCATTGTGACACCACGTTGTATCGCTACTTGCCAGAACTTGTTTTACGTCTATCGTCATCATCGTTATTGTCGTCATCATAACCGTGCCCTGACCACACACTTTGGGAAGTCGTATAACTACGTCCTCATCCCAAGCATTACCTCAGCATCTGTCCGTAACACAAACAACAGCATGATTATCACCTTCATCACTCTGACCCGATCCTACCTTCTGCGTGTGCAGTGTACGTGTGTGTGTACGTGTGTTTGGGAAGTGTGTGTGTGTGGGGGGGGGGTTCACTATACTAAATACACCACCTTTACCATCATAAGCACTACTACTCTGACGAGCAAGCATAATTGTCATCATGATCTGTATACATCTCACGTGTCATGCATAACACGTCTCATCATCATCATCATAGTCATCATCATCCCAACTACTACTACTACATGTATCACAGGCATCATCTTCCTCAATCTCAACACATGCATAACATACATCTCATCATATCATAATTACTACTATCCCAAGCATCATCTTCATCATTCATCACTATCTTCATCAACCTCACTTCACGTGAATAACACACCTCACATCATCATCATCATCATCATCGTCAGCATCATCGGCATTATTATCAGCATTACAACTACCACTACCACAGCTACTAACTGTCAACATTCTCACTGTTAGAGATTTAAACTGTAAACTGGCAAGAAGTTTGATACTGCGCTGCCAATACGCTTAAACATACAATTCAGTACTATCAAACAGATTTACTAAGTTTTAGTACAGAGCTATCAATATGATTAAAAAGATACAATACAATTCAATAGAAATGCAATAGATTATTTTTCAAATCGATCTGATTCTTTACGTAGAGTGTGCAGATTTAAGACAACTCCAGCTATACATGTATTATGGCGGATTTTGAAGCCAAAGCCTGTAAGGAAACCGAGCATGATTTGAGGTCTTTATTTTAGGAGGTTCGCTGCCCTTGGCATTTACACCTCACTTTATTTGTTTTATTATTTCTTGTTCTGGTAGGGGGGGGGGGGGGAGATGATATGGATAAATTTTAATCTATTAATTTCAATTTTGCCCGGGCAGCGGCCTTTCGGCCTGCTCTTTACGATTTCCAACTGCCAAGGTATCTTTAACGTGCGCAACGTGCACACGGGCCCTCCGAATTTTTTCGTCCTTATCCGAGAAGACTAGGTACTCGATCCTACCCCCCAATGGGACCAGGGACTTGAAAATATGAGAAAAATCCAATTTCCAAGAACTACTCGATCCTACCCCCCAATAGGACCAGGGACTTGAAAATATGAGAAAAATCCACTTTCCAACATGCCTGCACTGCCCGGGTTTAGAACCCGGGACCCTTGGCATGAGAGGCGAGCACCTTGCCTCTAGACCACCTTGTCCCCAAGGAAACCGAGCACAAGAACCTTCACCATTAGGATATTGTTACAAGAACGTATGCACCACAAGTATTTTACCCTAGGGGCGCGTACCTATACGTACCTACCCCAACCCAGTCCTTACCCTCAACCCTAAATCTTATCGAACCCTTAACCCTAACCCCCCCCCCCCCCCGCCCTCTCAACCAAAATACAGTCGAGAAAACAAAAAGAAATTCAGCAAGAATAATTAATTAAAGCTGTTATTAGGAGCATTTCTCGAGAAGCTCTCTAGCTCTGGAGTTACGAAGGGCTTTAAAATACGTACCTCCGACGCAAGAAAAACCTTGGGGGGGGGGGTGGGGCGCACGTACTTGTAACAATATTCTTACCATTATCATCATCATCATCAATAGCAGCCATTACCAGTCGAAGTTTAGGTCCAGCTAGATTTATATTTCTTGGAAACGAGACCTCAACGTCAGTGTTAAGAACAGTTCTCAAAACCAGTTCACCTAACACCAGAAATATCTCTGCCTGAAGCCAATATAACACGACTTACATACCGGTATTATTGTCGTTAATCCTCATAAAGGCTTGGAAATCCTACCTAACGATATAAAATTATTTATCAAAGATCTCTATCAGGATCAACAAGAAAAATAGTGTTATTTTCCAAAACTAGGAGACAAAATAGCCAGGAATTTCTATTCTCGCAGCTGCTGTTTCGCCCACGTTCACAAAATATAAGTTGATCTTTCCGCACAGATTTCCTCGTATTTGTTGATTCCTCAAATTGGCTACACATGAACTCCGGTGCGCAACGAGTCGTCAGCGTGCTCGACCGTGCAATCCAAATAACGAACGCATCGGCGCGGGCTAACAGATGGCTAACAGCATGAGAAGTCCGCCACTCTGTTTATTGCCACTGATAATACAAATAGAGTGTTTCCCTCGACGGGACAAATGGAATGAATGTGTGTTAGATTGTGTGTATGTGTTTGTGTGCCAAAGTGCGTGAATGCTTGCGTGTGAGTAGTCTACAATGTGCGTGTATGTGCACTGCCTCCTGAGAGGAGAGAGAGAGGGAGAAAGAGGGAGAGGGAGAGGGGAGAGAAAGAGGGAGAAAAGGGGAGAAGGGAGAGAGAGAAAGAGGGAGGAGGGAGAGAGAGGGGGCGAGAGAGAGTGTGTGTGTGAAGAGGGAGAGAAAGGCTGAGAGAGAAGCGAGAGAGAGGGAGAGCGAGATGGAGAGGGAGAGAGAGAGATGAGAGAGAGGGAGAGAGGGAGAGAGATGGAGAGGGAAAGAGGGAGAGAGAGGAAGAGGGAAAGGGGGGAGAGAGAGAGGAGGAGAGCGTGAAAAAGAGGGGGGAGAGAGAGAAGGAGAGAGAAGGAGAGAAAGAGAGAGACAGAGACAGAGAGAGAGAGACAGAGAGAGACAGAGAGAGAGCATCATAAAGAATGCATCATGTAGGTTTGTGAATATGGAGGAGGACCATCTGGCTTCAATCTCCCCCTCCCCTTCCCCGTGGACAGACACACCCATTAGAATAGTGAATGTCCACGAGGAGTCGGTGTTATTCTGAAAATTTACGTGACCTTTGATTTTGTGTGGAATATTTGAGAGTCGTATCGAAAATATGTTTTTTTTAATACAGTTCAACAACTTATTTTCATGATTTTGAAAATTCCTTGCCATACTTGAAAAGCGAACGTGTATTTCGCAGCCCCCCCTCCCCTCCCCCCTCCGTCTTATGTACTGATTTTCATACACCCCCCCCCTTACACACACACCACCATAAAAACAACAACAATAACAACAAAAACCCGTACAAGCTTACATACTTGAATGGATGGCATCGACACTGAAACGAGTGCATAAAGGAATACGTAAAAGTCCCAGAGGAACGGCAGATCTGCGCTGACGGGTGTTTGCCCCCAACAACGCATGGCTCTCGCCAAATCCTCGGGCGACCTTACCAAAACAGTCGCTGGCTGCACCACACAAGGATGTTTTTAAAGTGCTCGGTGAGTGGTGGGAAAGATAGACGTCCGATGCCGCATTATGAACTGACAACAGCGCCCAGAGGGACCTCGCAGAACAATGGCATAACAGAAGTGTCTGGGCAATACACACGAGACACGAAATTTCGTATCATTGTCAGAAATATTTACACTTTTTTCTCACGAGTAGACGGGGTTAATTTTTATATCATCTGTTAGATAATACTGTATGTACTTAGGTCGGGACTAGCTGTTACGACCTACAACGCCTGTATTAATTAGACAGTGTTCAACTAATCATTAAATAAACTGCCTTGTGCCCACACCGTTGCCACTTTCATCCGCTGTTCCTAGGCTTCTGCTTCTTCTTCTCTACCCCTCTCCCTTCCCTACTTTGAGATATGATGATGTTAGTTATAACCAAAGAGGTTATATTATATAGAGAGTGTATTATAAACTCTTTGGTTATAGCAAAGATTTTAGATACAATGAGCTGAGATACTCCGTTGTTCGCGCCCCTGAGAAAATACGTGCACAGTTTGCATGCTGATGGGTGGGCGGGGCTCATGGCGCATTGCATGAAAAGAAGGATGATATTATAATGCAGATTTGTTACAGCGTTAGTGCGACTAAACAAGAAATAATTTTTAAAAATTTAAAAATCAGCGTTTTCCCACAGCAATTGAAGTTATAATTACAAACTAAGTGACTTCAATCAACATCCTGCAGTGACAGCTCAACAGCTTTGTGAAATACGGCATTGTTCATGACTTCCTGGCATTCGCCGCTTGGTGCTGGTGCGAAATCTGTGCACACTAAAAGCATTAGCTGTCTCAGCTTATTGTTTCTAGTATCTTTGGGTCTGGTGCGGAGTGGGATGAAGTTAGTAGTCTAACAACCAGTGAATTGGTATAAAGACGGCAAGATACGTGTCCTATTGTGAGTTTTTTTGTTGTGTGGGGCAACTCAACAAACTATGAAAGAGGCTGGTGGCGCATTGAAGCAAGTTAGTGTGTTTTGTCTCGGGTATAGTCAGTTTGAGGTGATGTGGAGTATAGGGTTCAACGGAACCTCGTGCACGGGCGAGACAGAATTAATACGCTTGTCTCACTAATTTGGGCGCGTCAGAACTGTCTTGAGTCAGTTATCGGCAAGAGAGATCTCGCGGACCGAGTCAAAACAAACACAAGACAGACTCAGTGAGCCATCAACCTATGAGTTTGAGTCTGGGTTTAAGGGTGCTTCGGCAAGATAACGGCCACTTTGTGCCTTTGGGAAAACATTAACTCTTTCAGGACTTATCCCCGATTTATCGGCGCCAGTGAAAAACGGTGTTTGGAAGTATCGCCGATTTACATTGTATTCTACATTCAATTGTGTTTTATTTGATGCTTAACATTTAACTTTACTATCAATACTTTTTTTCTATAAGCGTTTTTCTGAATCATGCTGTTTTATCCCAAAGTGGGGAAAAATTAATTACGTCCAGACTTGACCGAAGTCCCTAACACTGACGTCCTGAAAGACTTAAGGTCCTCGTGTAAGCCAGTATCAGTGAGCCCTAACTA
Organism: Onchidella celtica; assembly: GCA_963931925.1. NCBI lineage: Eukaryota > Metazoa > Mollusca > Gastropoda > Systellommatophora > Onchidiidae > Onchidella > Onchidella celtica. Next base: position 35,827,136 of record OZ007573.1, read on the forward strand.
GCCACATTGTGATGAGCAAACACTGAAATAATTCGTGTAAGCCAGTGTAAGCCAGTATCAGTGAGCCTTAACTAGCCACATTGTGATGAGCAAACACTGAAATAACTCACTGTCATCATTCTATGAGTCACGGCTTTCACTCCTGCCACGATTCTCCACTTCTTAAAAAGCCGCAAATAGCCCAAAGCCACATACCCCCCATTACTAGCCACCGTGTGATAACCTCTGAACTGCCAACTGATGATAACATCTCGTGATTAGCCTAATTGGGCTGACATGCTGTGAAGCCTGAGTGACCCCTGAAGGACGCCGAAGAGCCTGGGGCAGGCATGCTGTGCTGCAGGAAACGATGGGCAATTCTTTGCCGGAATGAAGACTTCGTCTTGGTCTGGCTATCCCTAAATTTTCCATGGCCATCCCCGCAGAGAGAAATCTTACAAAGTCTCAGGTCTCATTTTCTGAAAGCGTTTCCATTCGGGGTGTCATTTTGCCATTTGATGTATGAGAATGAGCTATGCTTTACTAATAAGAAGGTTTGGAAACGGGAGCACAACATGAGTTCAGTTCTTGTTTGTTCTAACTCCTCTTTATGCACAACTGAGAAAATCGAGGTTAACCGTCTAGTGTCCAACATTCCATATCTAAAACATGTCAAAAGAGCCCAATGTTCTACAATTGGAACATTTCTTAATTTATCGACAAAATAAATCATTTTCTGCGATAGATATTTATATTTCTGCATTCATTTGACCCTGTAAAGTTCGCTTTGCAAGATCAAGCATTTCCATGTTGACTACGTGAACATAATTATGTTCGGGCATTAGAAGGGTCAAACATTTGCGGCTTTAATATTATGACAAAGAGTTAGAGTAAAGCGGAACAGTGAAACAGTTTGATAAGTGCATGAATGCACTTTAAGCATGTGTCAAAGTGTGTATTCGTGATATATCTCTTCTACATACTCAAAAATCTCCAGTCTTTCAGGAAATGGAGATAGCACAAACAAGAGCTACGGTCGTGGTTTGATAGTGAGAATACGTTGAGACAAAACTATTTTGGTTGGTGGCGCACTGAGACGGGACTGTGTTGTCTCGGTTTTAGTGTTAGCTGTTGACTGTGGAGTTAAATGAGGCCTCGGGCACTGGCCAGTCTAAACCATGCCTGTCTGTCTCACTAGTTCGGAGTGGTAGGTTGGCGGACGCTTTTTTTAAGGTCTTCTTCCGCCCCCTCATTCTGTTATATTCTGTCTATCGTATTTGCTTTTGTACTTGCACAATATGTCCGTTGTCGTGACCACATGCCTTTTTCCAAATCCAAACTCAAATTTAAAAGCCACTAAATCGGGCGGGTTAAAACTGTCTTTAGTAGGTAGCGGACAGCAAGGTCTCGCACACTAGGTCAAAGCAAACACAAACAGACTTGACCTAGTGTGACCGTAGTCTAAAAGAATAGTTTGAGTGTATTTCTTGACTGAGATCATCAAATTGAAGGCTGGATCATCTTTCAGCTATTTCCGGCTTCCTCCCCTGCCATCTTTTGCTGTCGCATTTCTTTTTTCATTCTTTCTCTTTCTCCATTTTTCAACATTCACAACAGAGACAACGCTGTGCTTTGAGATCCCCACAGGAATGCCCTAAAGGCGAACATGCCACGACTAGGACAGAGTCCTGCAGTTGGATGGTTTCTGACCAGATTTCTTCCCCCTTTCTGTGTAGTTGTTCCCCGTCACAAAGCCCCTCCGCCCTCCTACCAAGCACCCTCAAGCGATGGTTTGTATTGGGTTAATATTCCTTTCATTAACTTTTAATACAGTTGGACTGGATGATAATATTCATTTCAGAATAACCCTCACCCTCTTGGATGGAATATTAATTCATGGTCCAATTTTATACTAAACTAGCTGAGTTCCCGGCCCTGCCCGGGATAAATCGATTTATTAGTTTCAGTTCTGGGTGATTATTACGGACCTGCTTCATTTTGCCTGTTCCGTTAGCTTTATTTTATTTTTTGTTTGTTTGTTTTTAGATACGTTTTACTGCTCTCCCATTGCGCCTTGACGTCCTGCGCGTCCCGCCAGCATCCCATTATGGCCACGATTTGCGCACGGGTTAGTTTGTTTGCACATCGCAGGAAGTGACAACGTCGTGTGTTAATGGAAAAGAAATAATATGATATTTTCCTAGGAATAATATTGAAAACACAAACCTGTACTTTTGGCCCTTGCAGCGTCAATCTCCCAATTCCAGACCCTTTCTTTTTCCCAGTCTAGGCACATTGAGAACACACAAAGTTTTATACTTGATAGTCTTAGAACTCAATCTCATCATTCAAACCAGTCCTAACCGGAAGTTGTTTTGTGAGTGTGATACAGTCTATACCGGAACCAATCTTAGTCACATTAATTTGCCGAAAAAATAGACCGAACGCCAATGTGTCGCAACGTAGAAACTAATACAAACGTTCTGCGAGTTATTAATTATTTTTTTATTTTCTGTGCCGGGGACACGACGACAGTCTATACTAAGCGCTGTATAAAATCTGAGGGCCACCGAATCAGCATTAACAGAGGAGTAGCGAAAGGCGCGCTGCAATTGTCGTAAAGTTTCACTTTTATTAGTATAGATATTATTGGATTAGATTAAGATCAGCCCAGAAAGAGAAACAACAATAGTTAAAGTAACCTCTCTATCTCTTTCTGTCTCTCTGTGTGTCTTTCTCTCTCTCTCTCTCTCTCTCGCTCCTTCTTTTCTCCATCTCTTTCTTTCTCTCTTTCTCCCCTCTCTTCTTCCTTTCTCTCTTTCTCTCTCTATCTGTCTCTCATTTTCTCTCTCTGTTTTTTACTCTTTCTCTCTCTCCCTCACAGTCTCCCTCATTCTCTCTCTCTTTCCTCTCGCTCTTTCGCTCTCTTTCTTTCTTTCTCTCTCTTTGCCTCTGTCTCTGACTCTCCTGTCTGTTTGTTTGTCTGTCCTCACCTCTCTCTCCCTCTCTTTTTCTCTGTTTTAGCGATAACAATAATTATAACAATAACAACAGCAACAACAAAGAGAAACTAACAGCTTCAGGTCAGTGGGCATCCAACTAGTATAGGACTGATGGTAAAAGTAACAACGGCAAAAGTAATAAATCAAAAAGGAAAGTAACATCACTATAATATTAATATTAAGTATCAGTTGTCTTAGTGATAAATACCTGGCCACAATGAATGGACTGAATTCCTTAGATACCACCACCAACAACAACAACATTAACTTTAAATCAAAGCCAAGACAAAGAAATATTTAAAAAACAAAACAAATGAAAATAGAAAAAATGAATGTGAGCATCGCCCAAAGCAGGAGGTGAAAGATGCGGTCAGCAAATTAGATGAACTTTAGACTATTTAATAATGAACTGAAGGCAAAGTCTTTGTCAGCTTCACGAGTTGCACACAGCACAGAGCACAAAGCAGGCTTCTTTAAAATGTGTTATCCTTGATTGTGTTTAAACTGGGAAAGTCTTTTCAATGTCTCCCCACTCCACCTTTAAAAAAAACAACAAAAAACAAAAATGTATTTCCACATTTGATTTTCATTTCTCCTCTCCCCAGCACCCACTGATTAACAATAAGTGTGAGGGGCGTTTTTGGGGTGGGGTGGAGAGAGTTTCCATGTTTGCCTGATATTCCCCCACCCTACCACCCCTCGGGCTCGAATTCCCACTTGATTATGTTTAAAGAAGGAAGACTCACCAAATGCAGTCATCATTTTAAATTGTTCCTCTCTATGTTTGACTTTTTCATTGAACAACACTCTCTTTTTTCTCCCTCTCCGCACCCCCCCCCCCCACCGGCCAAACAAGCCAAACCTTTACCCGACACAGTTTCTCTATTGACAGAAAATTCTGGAAGCCATAGAAATGCCGAGTTGGGTTTTCTCTCATCTCGTCAATTCTAACATTTACAGAATTATC
>OZ007573.1:35833583-35898583 GCA_963931925.1 Onchidella celtica
ACCTTGCCTCTAGACCACCTTGTCCCCTTTGACTCTGTTTACTTATCCACAGCATCCGTTCCACTCCGCTCCTCACCGCTATAGAGGCAAAGAGTGTTTTACTTTTTCATACCTCATTTTCCTTAAAAATAGCGGAGCGGAGCGGATGCTGTGGACAATACCACTGAGGGAGGTATCATACTAAGCCTGGTCAGACAAACAGTGCACATCACAATTTCCTATGTTTTCTGAGTAAATCCGGGAAGACCCTATCATACTAAGCCCGGTCAGACACAGTCAGCTTCTGCCATTATTTCTTTTGGTGTATATATTGCTGGCAGCATGGACTGTTTCTGACGGGGCTTAGTATGATATCCCCTTAAGTGAATAATCTAGACTTCTAGACACAGCGGTTTGGGAACCACTGTGATACTCGATGCTCAAGCCCGAAGCTTTTGATGATTAACCCTGGGCGGATCCAATTATTTCCAATGGTGAAAGAAGCGCAGCTGAAGGGTATCGGCATTGCTAAACAGTTGAGGTGTTGTGTAAGAGACATCGGCGCTAGAACCAAAATATTTGTGCCTGGTTTTTCTCGGGTGGTCTGACTGAAGACGGAGCTATCAGCTATAGACAAGCGAGATTGGTGTGTGGATTTCAGTATGAAATGGACTCATTTGGAGATAGGGTTCGTTTAAGGCATGAAAAGGAACGTCCGAAAACGTGCCATCGGCTAAAGACAAGCGCGATTCGTGTATTTGGAGGTAAAAATCTTTCAAGATTTGAAAAAACTCATCCGATGACGTTCTATCGATCTCAGAGTCTGGTAATATGTCAAACTGTGTAATGAATTCAGAGCGAAACTGATGTATTTGGAGGTAGGGTACCGGGTTTATTCAAGGTTTGAAATTCAGCGCCCGAAGATGAACTATCAGCCAGATGACCATAGACGAGTGGGACTGTGTACAGTGCAATGATTTCAGAACGGAACTGGTGTATTTAGCGATTGGTTTCTTTCAATGTTTGAAAAGCAGCAACTGAAGTCTGGCTGTCGGCCACTGACATTATGACAAGCGAGATTATGCCAGGACTTCAGAACAAAGTGGGTGTATTGAGGCTGGGCTCTTTCAAGGATCTAGATTTTGGGTCCGTGACAACATGTGTTTTAGTAGTAGCAGACGTGAAGTACTTGAATAATGTAGTAATGGGGAAAATTGTAGTATCAATGGTTGTAGCAATCGAAGTTGGCATATTTTTATCAGTATTAGATTGGTGGTGATAGCAGCGGTAGAGGCTTTCCTAAGTGGTGGCACCCGTCAGTCATTCTTATTACTAAATAATGATAAAGTTAACGATTATTATACAGCAGATGATAAATAAGTGAATTGGATTCTTAAGGTAAACTTGTCGGTAATTGCTAACTTAGTCAAATATTTGTAGCCATGGAGAAAACAGACATTGTAGATATTTGCCTGTCTGTCCGTCTCTCTCTCTCTCTCTGTTTCCCTCTCACACACTCTCTCTCATTGTGTCGAAGGCGCCACACTTACAGAAGACGATGTACTTCCAGCCTCTTGCACAGTTGAAATCTCCCCTGAGTAGCACGCCATGTATTGCGCACATTAAAACACACGATATGCTTGATAAACTATCAGGGAACCACTCCTTTTATCCACACAGGCCTGTACAGTGCTGGAGTGATAACACTCGTTTTTTCCACTTGAAGAAATTTATTCTCTTAAACGCAAATTACTAGATTTTAATTAGGCGTACGAATAAAACAGTGGTCTAGCTCTTTTTTTTTTTTCAAAGAAATTTGACTTGAAGTTCTATTTTTTCTTTCATTTCTATAGTAGGGTAAGAAAAAAGATTAAAAAAAAAAAAAGTTTCTATTGTCTCAAGGGTCTTAGGGGCCATAGAGCACTGTGTCAAGTCTGTCTCGCATCGGTTTTGACTCAGATTTGAAATGCCTTTGGGTCAACTAGGGCAACAGGCTTGTTTCAGTTGTATCAGTATCAGTCTGCGATGTCTCGTTTAGCTCAGTAGACTAAATCTAACGGTAAAGCCGAGGCAAAACATGCTTGACTCAGTGCGTGGGCCGCTAGACCTGTACTCCAGTGCAAGATTGATGCTACAACAAAAGTGGAATTGGGCCGAAGACGTGGGAAGGATGAATGACAATATAGGTGGACAAAACGCTGCACTGAATGGCAGCCAAGGACAGGAAAAAGAACAAGAGGACGACCAGGAAGAAGATGGAAGGACGACATTACAAAGAGAGGCGGAACGACATGGATGAGTAAAACAACAGACAGAAGAGAAAGGAAAGCTTTGCCGGGGGGGGGGGGGGCTACATCCTGCAGTGGGTGGACAACGTCTAGAAGAAGAAGACGCAGAAGAAGAAAAAGATTGGAAAGTCTTGGAAAGTACACCCACATTATCTTAAGAGTAACTCAGTTTTCAACAAAGGTAGAGTCCGACTTCTCTACGTTCATGACACAATTGATGTCTATGTTGAATATCTTGCACTGATCTAACCAGCGCATCACTTCGGGCCTTCATATACTGACGGACGCCCTCTCCCAAAATTCAAGTCTGGTCTCGCCGCTTAATACACGTATTGGTCTTACATTTTACATTATTTTTATTAGTGCAATTGTTTAATTCTCCACCCTGTTAATATTTTTTTTCCTGACAAAGGTAAATAAATACCGAAGCTTGGTTTGTCGTCCCTTTTCATTAGCTTTTTATTGCAGGGTTTCTGTATTTCTTACGCGAGGCTTTGCTATTAATATACAACTTTCTCTTTTGGCTATATTTTGTCTTATCATCCACTGCGCATACCACCATTACTTTCATCAAAGTTTTCAACAAATTTCAAGGGGTAACCCTTGGTTGACATTCCGCGCCAACATCAAAAGACCAACTTGAGCCAAAATAACCAAAGATCTTCCATTGCATGTACCAGAACCATCCATATTTTATCAGAAAATTTCAACACATCTGAAAACATCACATAACACCTTTCAGTGGAAGAGTCTTTGCTTCCTGAACTATCAAAGACTAACATGAAAGAAAATAACCACGCCAACAAAAACACAGAATTACTCACTGTCGTCAAATGTCACGAAGCTATCACTGGAAATCTCTGGACTGTCTCATGCATTGGCTAAATGCCATAGAACGGGCGTGCAGTGTGGTAACGATAATTTTTCGTATTTCTTGATACAGAAAGGGGCATTCAGTACGACCATGATAATCACTGTTTTGTGTTTATGAAAAATGCCCGAAATCTTTTTGTTAATTTTACAAAAAAAAATGAAATTTCTGATATAAAAGAGTCTACGAGGACAATTAAATGAAAACACTATCCTAATTAATTTCAACACGATTAAAATTTTCAGTAGATGTGGCTATCATGACAACCCAGATGAGATGAGGTAAACAATTCTTTATGAACTGCTTTTCACACCTTCTGTTTTGAGGAGAATTATCTTGGATAATTAACTCTGACGCACTTTGTGACAACCCCTTTGTTTACTTGAGGTCAAACCTTCATTTTGAAAAGATCAAATGGGAATATAAACTGGTATCAAAGCACAAGTGTGCACTTGAGTTTAATTTCTGCGATGATAACAGAAAAACAAAATGAAAAAAAAGAAACACGGTCATTGCAACGATAATAAGACAATATGTAGTAGGACAGACGAAGCTGCTGCAACAAAAGTACAGCAATGTTAAAATCATCAACAACAGCAACGACAACAATGAAAGCAAAGACGACAACAAGAACAGCAAGTGCCGCAGCCAACAACAACAACAACAACAACAACGACAATAACAACACAATACAGAAGAAGATCAGCCATAACAACTACGACGTCAGCAGCAACAACACTACACATACCATACCAGTAACACTAATGACATTAGGAGCAAGAGTAACATTACCAACAACAACAAAAATAATAATAGCAGTAACAACAGTATCCCTAGCAACGGTAATAACAGTGGCAAAACCAACAACAATAACAATAACAACAACGAAAGTACTTTAGACCAAACAAAGTTTTGTTTAGCAGCCGAAAATCCTCCTTACCGCTTGTGATGTTTCCACTTTCTCTCACTAACTTTCTTCTGACACCAGCCGTGATGGGCACGGCACAAACACACTAAATAATCGACTATCTCTCTTCTATAAGTTATAACAAACGATATCTGTATTGCTTACATATATACAATAATTATTAATTCATTCAATAATAATAGGAACATAGGTCATACAATTTCATGTGAATTTCGATGGAATGAAGTTGATGCAAATCAGTACATGCTAATTAAATGGCTTCGTAATATTCAATCTCTAGCACATTTTATAAAACACATGGGAACATTCAGCATAAGGAAACCTCTCCTTTAGGGGTGTACGGCGCTATCTGGGCACTGGTTCTTCCTCTCTACCCTGGCTTGACTGCGCAGTTAGATCAACAGGTATCGGCAGGTACCAATAGGTCGGGAAGCCAAGAAGCCACGATGTCGTTAATCAAAGTACAAGAAGTTGAGACCAAGAAGGTGTTGTTCTTCCTCCTCTGTAGAAAAACAATCGCAAAGTCCTAATCTACTGCTGGAAGGCATGACTTCCATACTTACTCCATGACGGATATTCATCATCAACACTTTTAACCGCTGACACTGTTATAAGTCAGGCTGCAGCTCCCATACTCCATAGACTCCCATATAGGCAATAGAATAAACGATCAACACGGTTTTAATGATATTTACACGTTCCCCACGAAGAATAACGCTCTCTCTAACGGACCCCATCCTATAAGGTTTCGTAACATATATATAACGGCGTTTCCGTGACTCTCTCAGAGGCAGTAGTTATACTAAAGTAAACCCACTAGATTTAGGTTCTACAATCATGAACATTAAGTAAAATACACATACATCGTACAATTAACTTACCACTCAGCAACAGCCCAAATGCCGACAAGATACCAAAGATACCACGCTCTGACAAAGGATGTTTGCGGGTTCCCTGACCTTCCCCACTCACAAGACTAGTACAAAGTTACAGTTGCGGTTGTGGTCTCCTCTTCGGCACGAAGCTGGTGAGTGCTCTCAGCGGTCTGAAGTTGGAAGGAGCGTTCGGGGATTTATACCCAGTCAGGTAGCGTCCCAAGACGCTCACCGAGTGTACATTAGTTATCCTAATAGCCACCCCCGTCGACTCCACGTCAAATACTATTGAAACAGCTCTACCCCCCAAGCAATTCCCAGGTGATCTGATCGGCAAGTACGGCGGTCAAGTAAACACTACCCTTTTCGGGTGTCAAAGCGCTTCAGTTGCATCGGCTACTTTCCCCCTTTGGCCTACAATAACTCTGTCTCCCCGCCGTTAGCTATCTTCCCACGCTAGCTATACCTTGCCTGTCTGTCGCCCTGTTACAATCGCCCCCACTTAAGTCGATTTTCCCTGGCAAAATCGGCTAATAAAATTATTAATCTACTGGTAATCTAGATAGAGTGTCGGCCCATAGAGCGTCTCGCCCCCTGATGTTGCTGACTCGAAAGTTATATGGTTGCAGCGCCAGGTTCCATCTAGTTACCCTCGCGTTCTTCTGGTCTTTAGTTCGCATCCAAGTTAGAGGTCGGTGGTCCGTCTCTAACACGAAGTTTCTCCCATACAGATACGCCTGCAACTTACTAACGGCGAAAACTATGGCCAGGCATTCCTTTTCAATTGTTGAGTAGTTCTTCTCCGCAGGTTTCAACTTTCTGCTAACATATACAACTGGATACTTCGTACCCTCGTCTTCTTGAAGTAGGCAGCCACTCACTCCAAGGTTAGATGCGTCCGTCTGGAGAATCAGTTCCTTGTTCCAGTCTGGCATCCGTAGTATCGGCTCGGAACTCAAACAATTTTTTTTGGGCATTAAACGCGTTCTCCTGCGCGTGTCCCCACGCGAACTTTGTGCCCTGGGACTTCTTTGTGAGGTCTGACAACGGCGCCGAGATTGCACTGTAATTTGGTACAAACTTCCGATAGTACCCCGTTAGCCCCAGGAAACTCCTCACTTGTGTCTTGGTCGTCGGTCGGTCACAGTCGACAATGGCTCGCACCTTACTCTCCTGCGGTCTTACAGTCCCCTGTCCCAGCTTATGGCCTAAGTACTCGACTTCTGTCATCCCTATTAGCGTCTTGGTAGGTCTAGCTTTTAAATTTGCCCGTCTCAGTCGCTCGAAGACATTCCGACAACGTTCCAAGTGGTCAGGCCAATTTGCACTGTGTATAAGACAGTCGTCTACAAATGCATCTACCCCTTCGCCAGCATCTTTTAATACTTTCCTCATGAGCCTGTTAAATGTGGCGGGGGATCCCTTCAACCCGAACGGCATGACCCTGTACTGGTATAGCCCAAACGGTGTGGCGAACGCCGTCAGGTGTTTATCTTCCTCGGCCATCGGAACTTGATAAAAGCCCTTTGTCAAGTCCAGCTTGGTGAAATATTTTGCCTCCGCTAGATTGGAAATAATGGCTTCTACCTCAGGCATCGGTTCGGCGTCATCGGCAGTCACAACATTTAGCCGCCTGTAGTCGTTGCAGAAACGATGTTGACCATCGGGCTTCTTAACTAATACAACTGGACTATTGTACGGGGACTCGGACGGTTCGATGATTCTGGCCGCAAGCATCTTGCCTACCTCAGCATTGACAGCTTCTCTAGTTGAGTACGGTAGTTGGTAGGGTCTTACCTTCACAGGTTTTTGATCTAGCAATGGGATTTTGTGCTTGATCAGGTCAGTGAGCCCCGGTACATCGGTAAATATATCTTTGTATTCTTCCATGAGCTCTTGCATCTGTTCTCTCTGATCCTGATCTAGCGTGTCCCCTAACTGTACATCCCTGTAGGTTTCGGTCTGTTCTAGCTTAGGCATGACTGTCTCCAGAGGCATCGAAGTCGCTTCCTCTCCTTCATCGGTCTCGTCAATTATAGCTGCAGCTATTGCCTCTGTGTTTTCCTGTTCGTCTTCCCTCTCAATATACTTCTTCAGCATATTCGCGTGATACAGTCGTCTCTTCCCCTTGACGTTCACCATGTAGTTCACTGACCCTCTCTGCTCTTCTACTTTGTAAGGCCCTTTCCAAGTCATCTGTAGTTTCGATCCGTCACTTGGGAGAAGTATGAGGACGGAATCGCCCACTTGGAATTTCCTCTGTTTGGCCCCCCTATCGTAGTATTTCTTCTGCCTGTGTTTTTCGACGCTGCTGTTCTCGGCTACGACTTTCATGGCATCCTCCAATCGTTCCCTCATATCTACCACGTATTCGTACGATGACCTCGTTTCTGACTCCGCTTCCCCAGTCCACAGATTCTTCAGTATTGCAAGTGGTCCTCTCACAGGGTGACCGAACACTAGTTCAAACGGCGAAAAACCTGTACTGGCCTGTGGGGTTTCGCGATACGCGAACAGCAGTGGACACAACATTCTGTCCCAGTCCTTGGGTCTGTCATGAGCTACTCGGCGAAGCATATTCTTCAGCACTCCGTTAAATCTTTCACACAGACCATTGGCCATCGCGTGGTAGGGCGAGCAGAATATCTGTTTCGTTTTGAGAAGTGCACTGACCTCTCTCATCAGCTCACCGGTAAACTGTGATCCCCTATCTGAAACTATTTCCTTTGGTATGCCTAACCGAGAAAATATTTCCATTAACGCTTCACTGACCTGCTCAGCTGATATCCCCCTTAAGGCTACGGCATCCGGGAAACGCGTGGCATAATCTACTAGCGTCAAAATATAACGCGATCTCCCATGTTCCGTACGCGGAAGTGGACCAACCAAATCTATGGCGACGCGCGAAAAGGGCGTGTCGATCAGGGGTGTCGGCACTAGGGGTACCTTTGTCACCCTACCTTTATTGGATGTCCTTTGACACGCGTCACACGATCGACAGAAACGACCTACGTCCGCACCTATCCCAGGCCAAAAGAACGACTGCATTATTCTGTCCTGTGTGCGCGAAATTCCTAAGTGTCCCCCGAACACTCCTTCGTGAGCTATCTTCATCAGCTCACTTCGGTACTGCTTAGGTACCAACAACTGCTCCACATCAGCACGTCCAGCCCCGGCCTTCTTTACCCGATAGTAAATTCCCTTACTCTCCTTTATGTGAGTACCTACCTCAGCCGATTGCTCCAACGTGGCTCTCTCCCTTAAAACTCTCAAAGTTTCGTCCTCTCTCTGGGCCCGGGCTATCTCACCTGGTGTGAGTTCCCCTATCTTGGCCCCTACCCTTACCTCCTCCGTTGAGTTGCCCTTGGCCTCCTCATTATCTGTGGTCTGACTCACTTTCGCACTCGCATTCTCACACTCATGCTCTTCCTTGTCAATCTCCACCTTGCGAGATCGCGTGAGTACCACACTTATCTTCTCAAGAGACGCCCCCTTTATGTTTCCTATAATCAAATCGGCCACTGGGTCTTCCACTACTAGCGCTTTGAGAAGCCCAGTATAAAATGGGGTTTCTACCCACATTTCCGCGACAGGAGCAGACCTTCTCGTCCCGTCCATCAGGACATAACTCCTGTTCTTCCCAGTTAAGCTGTTAGGAGGCAGTTTGTCCCTTTTTATAATCGCACACGTGCATCCCGTGTCACGAAGGATAGTAATCTCTTTATCCCCTATCCTCCCCTTCTCCAAAAATGGAGCGGATAAATCATTCTCCGGAACATCGTCTTCGGGCTCATGTTCTGTCGAACCTTCTAACTCAATACTCTTACCTTCCGTCTCCCAAGAAATGAAGGTCTGTGGCCCAACACTCTGCTCAGCCCCTGGTTGAGTATTCGCCCTGCCCGATGACTCCCACTGACTGTCATCGGCTTCCTCATCGCTGGTTAGTACGACTGCGGTCGTCTCTTTCTGTCTCTTCCTACAGAATCTCGCAATATGGAGAAGTGACCCACACACAAAACAACCACGCCCACTCTCACGCTGGGACTTACCTCGGTTGTCCTCGACAGTGGCAGCAGCACCCTTCTTCGTCCTGCCCTGGTCACACTGCCTACTCAGGTGATTGGGAGAGCCACAGTTGAAGCATACCGGTTTACTCACTCCTAAACCCTTACTTCTGCTCTCCTCAACCCTCTTACCTGACTTCTGCTGTTGCTCCAGCCCTCGCTTCGACTGATGAGCCTCACTATACAAGTCCGCCATCTCAACTAACTCATGCACGGACTTGGGGTCCCTCTCTTTCAAATATATGGAAAGATTACAGTCGACAATCTTCAACATCTGCTCCCTGACTAACAGATCCGTAATCCCTTCCATAGTTCTCTCTGCCTCTGAGAGGTCTACCCACCTCTCAAAATATCTCTGCAATCTCACGGACAGCTGCGTATAAGTTTCGTCCTTATCTAGACGACTCTCCCTAAACTTACGCCTATAACCCTCTGCCGTGAGGTGATACTTCTTGAACAACACCTTCTTTACCTTCTCGTAATCCCTACTGTCTTCATCGCTGAGACCGGAATAAACATCTAACGCCCTGCCAGTTAACAATGCCCCTAACATGTCTGCCCAGGTGTCTTCTTCCCAATCATTTGCCTGCGCGAGCCTTTCAAATCTTTTCAAATACGAGTCGAGATCCTCGCGCGAGTCATCAAAAATGGCAATTTTAGGTACCTTCGGGGCAGCAGATTTTCCATTCCCTTTACCATTGTGACACCCGTTTTTGGCTAGTTCCCGTTCGCATTCCATTCTCTCCCTTTCAAATTGTCTTTCCTTCTCCTTTTCTTCTCGTTCGCGCTCCTTTTCTTCTCGTTCGCGCTCCTTTTCTTCTCGTTCGATAGCCCTTTGTTCTCGGTTTTGGGCTTTCTCTTCGTCCCACCTAATTTTGAATTCCTCATCACTAATGCCTTCTTGTCTGGAAAGCTTCAGTGCGCCCAGATAGTCCATCAGCAATTGACCTGTAAACAAAGCTAACAATAAAGCGTGGATCGTAACTGTGAAGTTAACAACAATATTCCTGCAATAGCAAACAACAATTTTCTCTGTGACAAAAGATAAAATTGAACAGTCAATGCACAGGTAAAATCAGAGCATGTCGCAGGCACTAAATGTCAATCTCTCTCACTCGCCTCAGGGCAGATGACCTGTCCACACAATCACACAATAGCCCCTTGACACGACCCAGATCAAAATTAAATGTTATTTACTAGCAGGATCCCACTTCTGACACCATTGTGATGTTTCCACTTTCTCTCACTAACTTTCTTCTGACACCAGCCGTGATGGGCACGGCACAAACACACTAAATAATCGACTATCTCTCTTCTATAAGTTATAACAAACGATATCTGTATTGCTTACATATATACAATAATTATTAATTCATTCAATAATAATAGGAACATAGGTCATACAATTTCATGTGAATTTCGATGGAATGAAGTTGATGCAAATCAGTACATGCTAATTAAATGGCTTCGTAATATTCAATCTCTAGCACATTTTATAAAACACATGGGAACATTCAGCATAAGGAAACCTCTCCTTTAGGGGTGTACGGCGCTATCTGGGCACTGGTTCTTCCTCTCTACCCTGGCTTGACTGCGCAGTTAGATCAACAGGTATCGGCAGGTACCAATAGGTCGGGAAGCCAAGAAGCCACGATGTCGTTAATCAAAGTACAAGAAGTTGAGACCAAGAAGGTGTTGTTCTTCCTCCTCTGTAGAAAAACAATCGCAAAGTCCTAATCTACTGCTGGAAGGCATGACTTCCATACTTACTCCATGACGGATATTCATCATCAACACTTTTAACCGCTGACACTGTTATAAGTCAGGCTGCAGCTCCCATACTCCATAGACTCCCATATAGGCAATAGAATAAACGATCAACACGGTTTTAATGATATTTACACGTTCCCCACGAAGAATAACGCTCTCTCTAACGGACCCCATCCTATAAGGTTTCGTAACATATATATAACGGCGTTTCCGTGACTCTCTCAGAGGCAGTAGTTATACTAAAGTAAACCCACTAGATTTAGGTTCTACAATCATGAACATTAAGTAAAATACACATACATCGTACAATTAACTTACCACTCAGCAACAGCCCAAATGCCGACAAGATACCAAAGATACCACGCTCTGACAAAGGATGTTTGCGGGTTCCCTGACCTTCCCCACTCACAAGACTAGTACAAAGTTACAGTTGCGGTTGTGGTCTCCTCTTCGGCACGAAGCTGGTGAGTGCTCTCAGCGGTCTGAAGTTGGAAGGAGCGTTCGGGGATTTATACCCAGTCAGGTAGCGTCCCAAGACGCTCACCGAGTGTACATTAGTTATCCTAATAGCCACCCCCGTCGACTCCACGTCAAATACTATTGAAACAGCTCTACCCCCCAAGCAATTCCCAGGTGATCTGATCGGCAAGTACGGCGGTCAAGTAAACACTACCCTTTTCGGGTGTCAAAGCGCTTCAGTTGCATCGGCTACTTTCCCCCTTTGGCCTACAATAACTCTGTCTCCCCGCCGTTAGCTATCTTCCCACGCTAGCTATACCTTGCCTGTCTGTCGCCCTGTTACACCGCTCGAACAAACCTCATCTACGTCAAAATTAATAACATGTATTTAAACTCCTAGCGTCTGTCATAACTTTCATAACAAATCTATGCCCACGTTCAGAGTTTGCTGGTGGTAATGTAAACCAGACTGCGTATTTTAACTCCCCTGTAACAATAGAATGACACTCGCTATATGACAGTTACTAATCAGCCTTTCACTGACATTTATGTCATGTCACAAAGATTCACAGATTTCCTATTGTTTGACAGCAGTTATTGAGATAATACTCTTTCTGACTTTCCCGGTATTTAAGCATTTAAATCTCGTGTCAAATTTCTTCGTATTAATGAGCGCATGAAATGTCGTGAGGAGACGCCTTTGGTCGCTCCATGTGTCAAAAAAACAACAAGATCTTTTTACCACTACATTCCATCATTAACTTTTAATGACCGAAATTACTATGTCAAATTCTCTTAATGCGGCATCATTAACCTGTGAAATCCGTCAGTAATGATCCGTTTCATCGCAACTTTGGTCAGAATGTGATGCCACTTTCTTGTTCCGAATGAAATTCCACTGAAATTACATTTGTAAAGCACAGACAGACTTTTCCATCATAATTTATCTCCACTGGCCCGGAGTACTCCCGGCGATTTTGCGAATCCAAAGTTTTGTCCAGTGTTTGACATCTGTAGTACAAGAACTGTGGTACAACAATATTTGAAATACATCACCTGGTACCCAACCTATTATTAGCTTCTTAACAGTTTCTTATTTATCACAAAGTAATTTTTCATGACATTTAAAAAAAAGAAAAGATAAGATTACATTTATCTTAAGGTTTTAAATTAGCTGGTATATATCAGCAGTTTTGGAGAAAGGAGTCTACGTTGGAACACTAGACTGTTAGCGGTGAACTACATGCAGATAGGCCGGCCCCGTCATTGAAGTATGGTATACTGAATTGCATTGCAAGATGTAACCACATGCACGTATTCACTGAAAATCTCCGAACTATTCGATACACGAAGATAAAATGCCCGTACTATCAGACTTTGACTGCCGTTAAAAAATACGCACAATGGCAGGCGAGTCAGTCCCATGACACCAGATATAAAATACTTGTTTAAATGCC
The DNA here is from genome assembly GCA_963931925.1 of Onchidella celtica. Taxonomy (NCBI): domain Eukaryota; kingdom Metazoa; phylum Mollusca; class Gastropoda; order Systellommatophora; family Onchidiidae; genus Onchidella; species Onchidella celtica. The sequence continues at coordinate 35,846,275 of OZ007573.1, forward strand.
GCATCTGGTTAGAAAGAAGAAAAAAAAGGGGGGGAGGGGGGCAGATTATGCATGAGGGAATTAAGCTTCACCAAACGAGCATTTCACATGTGACATTCAAACTAAAGCAAAATCATTTCTATGTTGATCTGCACTCTTAAAGTTGCATAATAATGCTAAAAAAAATCTACGAGACTGTATAATCTTTATCAGTTATTTGAGTGTAGTTTCTGAACATTAATCATTTATGAATCCCGGTTAAGAAAATGGGTAGTCCCGTCTTATTCAAATTGCAAGCGGAGACATTCGTCAGTTTACCACCTGTCAGCGGCGTCTTTACAGCCAGGGTCTTCAGAACTGCTCACATACAAGAAATCACAAGGTGGAAGTCTTGGAATAATTTGAAAGGATGAAAGTCTCTGGCAGCCCCGTATGATGTATCTAGTCTGTCTCCGGCGACGGGTGGACTTGATTCATTCAGCAGCAATGATGGATGTGTTGTACTGGGGACACGCATAGCCTGTACTACATCCCGATAATTACAGGCGGCGGTGCTCAGAAAAAGAAGTGTAAAGTTAACCATCCCTCGGCCTTGTCCTCGTGTGATAAACGATCTCGTATTGTCCTCGAATGTCACAGGGACCACAACGGTCGCTGCTCGGATGGAGGCAAGGTCGTGGAGGGAAGGACGTGAAAGAGACGAGACTTGGTCGGGGAGGACATCGATAATTCATCTTTTGGAGAGTGCTGAAATCTATTAGTTGGCTGATGCACCCCTGTGCACCCTTGTTGTAAAGGCATCTCTCTCTATGTCTTGATTAGGGGGGAAATATTGAACACAAGTGTTGGTTGGTCATTGTTTTGTCTTTGCAATGAAATGTATTTATAACTTTAGAAATGGCCAAAAGATTTGTTCGATTTCGAATCCGGAGGAACCATAAAAATCTCCCTATACTGTTACAATTTAGGATTTTTCGGGGAAGTTCCGTCTATGACAAAAGAAACAAACTAGATCTACGTCAAATGTCTAAGGGAGGTATCACACTAAGCCCAGAACGCCACAGCCAGTTGCTGTCAGCCCCCCCCCAAAAAAATGCTGGAGGAAGCTAGCTGTGCCTGACCGGGCTTACTATGATAAGGTCTTTCCGAATTTACTAAGAAAATACAGGGACTTTTGGTATGCTCTTCTTTTGTCTGCCAGCTGCTGGCTGTGCCCTTCCGGGCTTAGTATGATACCCCCCTAATTCTACATAAAAGACCGGTCTCTGCAATGCCCGATCTAAGCACATCAAAGTCTTAACGACACCAGTCCTCTCTGGCCTGTTCATAAGAAACGGATTTGTCTCAAGCCTGTCGGAAATCTGCATATTATAACCTTGCTTTAGCTTTTTTTTTTTTTCAATCACAAAGACAAATAGGTTAGAAAGTGTCCTTCTTTTCACAGAATTCCATGTAATCTATCCGTTCTGTCTTTGTGTTCGTGTTTCCCCATTCACCTTTCGGACTTCGTCATTTTTTATTTTTTTTGTTTTGCTTTTAAAATCATGATAAATCCGCTTTTCATTTGAAGAGAGAGAAGGAGAGAGAGAGGGGGGGGGGGAGAGAGAGGGAGAGAGAGAAAGAAAGGGAGAGAGAGAGGGGGAGAAAAAAAAAGAGAGAGAAGTTAAAAAACATAAAGAGGGCTTTTGTGGGAGTGAGGATGGGGTGAAGTGGGAACGGGGGGGAGGGGGAGAGAGAGAGAGAGAGAGAGAGAGACAGACAGACAGACAGACAGACAGACAGACAGACAGACAGACAGACAGAGAGAACAGACATGGAATATGATACACCGCACATATGCCAGACCTCAAGGGGCCAGAAGTGGTTTTCCTCCATGTTAAACAGATTACAATACAAAACGCTGTCGTGCATAAAACCAGTATTCTCAGTAGGTGATGGACCGCTGTTCGATGGCATTTCAGAATTAAGAATCCATTGTAAAATACGTTTGGCCATCTCTCAAGATCAGGCATGGAGAATGAAAGCCGTATTTTGCTTGATGTCAAATCCGGAAGATTGATACTTTCCGGTGAAGTGTCCGAAACGAGACGAAAAGTGACCACAAAGTCAAGAAAATCATACCTGGATAAACAGTGGATTTGGAACCACTCGACTGACCACATAAAAGACGCGCGGTCAAAATTATCGGTCGAGCAAAGGGTTGGACTTGGCTCTCTTTAGCAGGAACAATTCGTAACGTCCGGAATTGATAAGCAATAACAGGAATCCTACTACAAAAACTCTTCGTTCCATGTCAAATGCTGCTAAGTGCTGAGCGATAGTGACATTATAGGGAACCCCGTATTTTGTAGTCAGGTATCAGAGGCAAAAGGTCAAAGCTGGCTCGTGACAGTGTCGAGCAGGTGTTTTGTTACCGTGGCGCCCTCTAATGGAGTTTACATGAAGATCAATGGGCGACCACTCCAGGGATGAAATATTACTCCAAGGGAGAGCAACCCCCAACCGCGTTTTTTAGCCTGAAATGATGATGATGAAAACAAAGCAATAATTGTTATTTATCGCCTTTCTGCAGTCAACAGCAATTGTATTGCCCATCTGCGAGGGTGCAGTTTAAGACGCTGAGAAGTTTTTCGATTCTTAATAAAAAGGGGCGACGACTAAGGGGCAGACAAGTTAGTCAAGATTTATGGTTCGTGAATTGGTAGTTTTCATTTTGGTTGTGGGCGTGGAAATCTCAATATCTGCAGAAAGTATTGTAGAATTAATGGTCATTTTCTACGCGCTGACCAAATGCCAGGGTCACGTGTGGGGGTGTATGGTCGTAATTTATCATGGTTAAATTCAGATACCAGTAATTATCACTGGTCAAGCGCTGGTGAAAGCCTGGAGTGACCGCGCTAGGATTTATTGGCAAAATAGCAACCTTTGCCACCATGACAAGGTTAAAGGCTAAGGGTAATACCAAGGAGCTGATAGAAACTTTTCACGGTTTTTTGAAGTAGCAAGAACTGAATAATAATGTTAATTCTATGTATAGTGGCAGTAAGGAAATTTGAGACTCACTCCAGCCAGTATGGACTTAATGTTTGTCTTTATCTTCACATCAAGAGCTCCCGTCATACAGGGAAGTAGGGAAGTAATAGGGCACTTTCAAACCAACTGATGTCTTTTCAAAGACAGTATTTGACAATTTGTTAGTTTTGATTCTGTAGTTCTTTGTTCGGGGTTGTTACGTCTCTTTTAAAACGCACTGGGACTGTTATCAGGACAAGACAAGGCCTAGGTCATCGTCAGATCGTCAGACCGCTCTCCAATAAGTGCCTTAAACAAAGATGCAAGACATTTGGGCGGACTCCAACATGAGCAGGATTCGAACCTGGGACCTGTCACATACGGTCAAGTGCTCTAACCACTGGGTCACTGCATCGGCTAGACTCAGTGTATTTCACATGGCACACACCTTGAAAAAAAAAAACTGCTCACCATTCACTTTAACTGGTCATTCCCTCCTCTCTACTATTTTACGCAAAATGACGTATGAAAAAGTAAAACACTCTTTGCCTCTGTATACTTGTCCATAGTATCCGTTCCGCTCCGCTCCTCACCGCAAAGAGGCAAAGAGTATTCTACTTTTTCATACGTCATTGTCTGTAATATGGCGAAGCGGAGCGGATGCTGTAGACAAGACCAGTGACGCTAACAATTGATATCACGGCCCCTCACGAAGCACCAACTGCGGTGACGAAAATGCACAACTCGAGAATTTGTAGACACAACTTTTAAGAAGAGTGCAGCCTTGCGTCGTATCACTGTGCTATCTGTCGCCAATCAAACTTTGATTCAACACAGGGGATAAAGGTAAAACAATGTCTTAGCCCCGGGCTTGGTTTTGTCTAAACTCTCCTCTCACTGTCAGCGTGTTTACTCTCCCTCGGCTCTTTGTTCACTGCCACAAGAACCTTCATATCTCAGGAGGCTAACAAACATCCAGCAGGACTACCTCTCCTTGCACAATCCCTGCTGATTTTCTGCAAAAGTTATTCTGGAACCTTCTGGTTTGTTCTATCATTCTTGCTTCATACGTTCGGGCCGCAAGATGTCTCAGGGCTCTGGAAGACGCCTCTGAGAGGACTAGATGGTTGTAAATAGATTGTTGCCAGGTCCTGCTGTTATTCTATTGTTGTGAGTTAAATACTGACACTAAGAAGAAACACCAGACACACTGAGAGAGACAGCCAAAAAAGACAGACAGACTGAAAGACGGACAAATGGGCAGGCGGGAGGACGTACAGACAGAAAGTCACAGGCATGGGCGGACGGACGGACGGACACATACATAGACAGACAGACAGACAGACAGACAGACAGACAGACAGATAGATAGATAGATAGATAGATAGATAGATAGATAGATAGATAGATAGATAGATAGATAGATAGATAGATGGACAGACAGACAGACAGACAGACAGACAGACAGACAGATAGATAGATAGATAGATAGATAGATAGATAGATAGATAGATAAGATAGAAAAACAGATAGATAGATAGAAAGATAACCTCAATAACATTTCCTTGTGATGAGTAAATTATAACAATTCATCCCCACGGCTACCACCACGTGCAAGAAATTCAGTCTTACAAAACAGAATGCACTCTAATCTATCAACACACAGCGACTCACAAGGGCAAAATGCGGAACCTCTCAACGTAGATAGACTTTCAGCATCAACACCGGAACATTCCGTAACTTTCCTTTGTTAACCTGAAATAAGCTCTATACTCTCTTGAAACAAAAGGTTACGTGGCTCTCTGTACAAACCTACACAAGGTCCCCCTCTTAGTAAGTCAAGTGCTTGATTCTCGCTCTCTGAGAAGTGACAAATATTTATAGTTAGATCGATTAAGGAGGATAACTTTTCGTTAACACAGAAAAATGTTGCAGTAACGGTTTAATGGGTTATGAGTGGCGTGTTTTTGTTTGAAATTTAGTTTGTGGGTTTACAGTAAGATAAAGTTTGAGAAACGGCATGGAAAAGCTGGAGGAGCTACGAAAGGTTTGTTTATATAATAATATGTGGTACTTATTAGGATGTGTAGCTGTGAAAATAAACGTTTTAAAGCAAGACGCTTGAAGGTGTGTGTGACATGTTGTCCCTAATTTTTTTCCAAGAAGATTGATTGATTGATTGATTGGGTGATTCACTGATTGATTGGTTTGATGTTTCGTTGACTGGATATTTATTGGCTGACTGACTGATTGATTGATTGATCGATCGACCGATGGATTGATTGAAGACCTAATTTTTAAAATTGATTGACAGAATGTTTCAGTGCATTATTTATTTATTGATTTGATTTTGATATTATAGATATTATTTATTTATCTATTTATGCGCTTGTCTGTTTATTTATATACTTTTTTTATGTACTTATTAAAATCTATTTTTTAAAAACTGTTTTATCTGGATTAATATATAATAACCAAAAATCCCTTGCCATGTACCTACGTAAACAACAACAATAACAAAAACAAGTTTTCCTTCCACAGTGAGCAGAAAAAACAGTTGAGACAAACATCGTTGGACGATTAGAAATATTAATTATCTCGCTCCACATACGTTCAGAGAGCTCCAGTTTTGCTGTAAACAATACAGGTGTTTATTGTTGTTTTCTTCCCTCTCATTTCCCCTGTACTGTACCAACCTCCTCCTCTGTCAGTTCACACTGATAAATTTAATATCCCAACTTTACAACCCTTTCATCAGGCATTTTTCCACAAAAAACCCTCATGTTATTGAGATATTTAAGGAAACCGTGTATAAAGAATAAAAACGTCAGCATTAGAAGGTGACATATGATGATACAGGAAGAACATCACGATTACTGAAAACCCATGCGAGCCTAATTAGGAAGCAAAGGTAAATAAATAAGATACGAATCTAGAACATTCGTTTGAAATGTCAACACACACAGACATACACACATCAACATCCGATAAGCGTAATCATAATGCAACGCCAGAGAAATATAATATTTTTGGGTCTTTATCATTTGGGTTTTATCTGACAGATGTAAACAACACGTGCAGACCAACAAAAGCAAGAGCATTCTCGCACGACAGTAGATAAACATTAAGCACTCATATCCACACGGACACAAGGCTGTACAGGTTCAAGCCTGCACCAAACTTGCCCCCTTTTTGTAGTGTCTCAAGAACCGTTCTCTCTTTCTGTTCCTCAGATTCCACATTAACACATTAACAATAGCATTGGTTTACAATGGTCACTATCTGCCAGTAACATATTGTACAGACGTTACGTATGTATCTATTTCGTTATCTGCATACGTTCACAGGCTTCTATTTTCTTTTCTACCTATTGATTCACTTTAAATTCCTTTAATTATTTAAGAATGAACATCCATTCTATTTATTACTTTTTTTTTTTTGTTCTTTGAATTATGTACTTATTTATCAGTTCAGTACTCTGTAATCAATGAGTCATACACAGAATGAATACATTTCAAAATGACATATCAATCTGAGCCCCCCCCCCCCTCCAAAAAGAGAAAAATATTATACAGATATGACGTAAAAATTATGCTATTCCTGTATGAAGTAAGGTTTATCGAAGTCTTCAAAGTACGCCATGGACATAACAACAACAAAGCCAACCTCCTCTTCCCTCCACCCCCCAAAAACAGCAACAAAACACAACAAGAACAAGAATACAACAACAACAACAACAAACAACAACAACAACCAATGAGGACGCCAGCAGTAGCAATACCATCCATTAACCCATTCTCGTTCACTCAAACCGCATCCCTCTCTCTCATCATTAAAAAACAGGATAACAGTAGCTACGATATCATCATTATCATCATCATCATCATCAATCTCGAGAGAGAGAGAGGGAGAGAGAAAGAAAGGAGAGGGAGAGAGAGAGAGAGAGATGCAAATCGAGAGAACAAGACTTTCTGTAAAGCGCCTAGAGCGAACTTGTTTGGATCAGGCGCTATAAAAATGACCTCCATTATTATTATTATATACACTCACACAAACCTCATGGTTACTCTCTCAAACACACACACACACACACCCCGCCCTCAGCCCCAGAGATGTAGACAATAAACAGTACCCCCATCATCCCGTTCACCTGTAATACAACACCCCCAGAACTCTACTGTCTCTCACTAAGACAACGTAAACATGTCAGTTGCACCGTTTGGCATGCCTAACTAGTGCCACACCAAGCGTTTGGCGCCCAAAGTAAACTAGCGCTGACGACTTCAGACTTCATTACTGATGCCTGGTCTCAGTTTCAAGTCAATATCAAGCTGTTGTCAGATCATTATCGAAATGTTTGCGTAATATATAAACACAATTATGTCTTCTTTTTTTTTTTTTTAATAAGTTAGGGTTTACATCTCTTTTCGGCACAATGAGGGTAAATTATCATCGAATTCAGGCTTGGCGCCCTCGTCAGGACGCGGTCGAGCTAGAGTCTTAATAAAAACATTGAGGGAAATAGCCTGGATAAGTCAGCGTTGAGTTTGAACCCGACACTTCTTGCATGCGGGTCAAGTGTCATAATTTATCTCCGATGTAATAGGTATGTGTGCAGCAGCTTAATATATATTTGTATGTACATTTGGGTAAATTTGTATCAAAGTATGTATATACATAGTTCGTGTCCTTAGGTCTCGATGTGTGGGTGACCGTTGCAATTCAGTATCCAGAAAATATAGCTCTACGTGTTGCAAAATGTGTTTGTATAGGATATATTATTTGTGTATTATAATGAATATTATGTATATTGTGTACAGAAGTGTCTACCAGTGTCTGTGTGTGTTTGTGAGTTTTTGTGAACGTGTGTTCTTGCCCTGTCAATGTGGGCGACCCGGTGCATTTAAATGTCTATCAGTCTATACGTTCGTGGGAGTGTGTGTGTGTGTGAGGGTGTGTGTGTGTGTTTATAATGGATGTGTGGGTGGGTGACCAGTATATAGAAGTTTGTGGGTATTTGTTCAGTTTGAGACGATGTACTACGCAGGTGTTCGGTTTATAGAGGGCCCGCCAGTCTATGTGTTTGTAAACGTAAATTCACGTATCAATAAGTCCATCTATGTACTTGTACGTAACTATGAGTTTGAGTCTGTCTATTTAGTCTGTGCGCATGGGTGACCTTTTTATAAAGGGTTATAGAGTTTATGTACTTGTAAGTACATGTGCATGCTTGTGAGCAGTGCACCCGTGTACATGCTTGTGCATTAATTAGTTCACGCATTAGGTGATGAATAATGGCCTATCCGTGTGTTTGTTTCTTCAGCAGAAATTCTATATTCTTTACATATCTTCCTAATCTCCTCTATGTTTTTACGTTAACTGTCAAGTTATTTCCGCTCAGTTAAACATAACCATATGTTTGAGAGAGATTATGCTGCTCTGTTGTGACGTTTTTGTTTGAACTTGGGAACTTCTGACATCAGACCTGTCTGTCTTAATGTGTGTGTGTGTGTTGGGGGGGGGGGGGGGAGCTGTTCTTAAATTTCGTTAGTTGTGGAGTCGCTCTGTCTCTCGCTAGCTCTCTCTCTCTCCCCATCTCTCTCTCACTCTCTCTGTTGTCTCTTTCTGTCTCACTTTCTCTCACTCTCTTTCTCTGTTTCTCTCTCTTTCTCTGTTTCTCTCTCTCTTTCTCTCTCTCTCCCCCATCTCTCATTCTCTCTCGCTCTCTCTCTGTCCCTATCTTTCTCTCTCACTCTCTCTCTCTCTCTTTCTCTGTTTCTCTCTCTCTATCTCACTCTCTCACTCTCGCTCTTTCTCTCCTTGAAGACGCAATCCTTTCAATTGGTGATTATGCGTTCTTAACCATCAGTGTCCAGACATGATTACCGTATCCAAAACTTCTTATATTTGCTGAACAAACTTAAAATAGCCACACACACATGCCATAATATAAAGAATTATCACGACAATTCATTTATTCATAAATTAGAAAGTGCGTGGGAATATATAGATATATATTAATACTAGCTGAGGTCCCCGGCCCTGCCCGGGATAAATCAGTTTGGATATTGGTTTCAGTTCTGGGTGGTTATTATGGACCTGCTTCATCTTGCCTGTTCTAATTTGTTTATTATTTTTATTTTTGTTCGTTTGTTTTTAAATAAGACCTTACTGCTCTGCCTTTGTGAGTTGACACACTGCGCATCCCGTACAACAGCATGATTTGCGCACGGGTTAGAGTGTTTGATAGTGAACACATCGCAGGAAGTGACAACGAAACCTTAAAATGGCGAACCATGACTCGAAATACATCTAAATCATGGCGAAACAATAAATTTCCAGTAAAAACAACAACACTGATTTGAGACTTCTATTAAAAACTGTGCACCCTTACATCCATTCTGATGTACCATAATAAAATTTGAAGTCTGAGTGTTGAGTGGTTCAGAAGCCTTTTGCAACGAAAAATCTCAAGTCCACAAATATATATTACGAAGGAAAGCGCTTAAAAAGGCTACTGGAGTTTTTTTCCGGCCGATTTTTTGTTTGATTTTTCTAAAATCAGTAGAGCATCAAATTTCAAGAAGTATTCCTTAAAAACCTCGTACGTTTTGCTCTGCATCAGCACAAAAAATTTCAGAACTCTGTGTGCTGTGGTCATGGAATGCATAGAGGACAAAGTTTTCAAGTCCTCAAAAATATATATATATATAGAAGATATAGATAGATATAAAAGGAAAACCTCAGTATAGGTCACCTGATGTCGAATTTCAAGTAATATGAACGACTGGGCAATAGAAGGCCTGGATTTGTAATACCCGGATTTTAAGACAATTAAAAGGTATTGCTCTATACAGTGCCCAAGTCATAAAAAGCTTTTAATGGGATACGGTGCAAAAATGTTTCTATGTGCCTGGAATTTACCCAGAAAACTTGAGCTCTGTCAAGGGACCTCATTGTAATAATAGCAGTCCTGGATTAATGTGTCCTGTATAGGAGACAGTATAATGGCTGATTTTATGCATTTATTATTATGTATTATTGTTTTTGGAGCCTGAGCGGGGCTTGGACATACAAAACTCGAAATATAAGAAAAATTGGAAATCAGCTAGTTAAAAAAAAAATTCCGTTTTTAAGATGTACGTATGCACCCCTAGCGTTTTGCTCTAGGGGACGCTTACGTAAACGTACTTATCCCTCACCCCGTCCTTATCCTCAACCCTAAATGTTATCGAATCCCTAACCCTGCCTCTTACTCTTTCAACCAAAAAACAGGAGGAAAACAACAAGAACATCTGAAAGAATACCTAATTAAGGCTGTTAAGGCTTTTTCGGGAGAAGCTCTCTAGCTCTGGGGTCACAAAGGGCTTTAAAATATGTACCCCTAGCGCAAAAAAAAAACTTAGGGGGACCTACGGACAAGTAATAACAATCAAAACAAATACATCGTAGAACCAGAAATTAGTCACCCATGGCCACAAGAGCTTCACGCACGATGCACATTTTGAGAAACTCTGGTCCGATGAGTAATATTAAATACTTGACCTACATTCAGATTTCGTCAGTTTTTGACATACATGTATGTAGTTCTCGTCATGCAGGTAAGAGCTCATAGCTTTCATTTTAACTCAGGTTTTTAAAAAAAAAGGGGGGGGGGAGGGGGGACAAAAATTAGAGGCTCTCCCCGATTCTGCATTCCCGAGCAGTGAGTAAATAGATGATATTAAGAGTTCTGACGTAGTGCTCATTTTTCAAACGACCAGATTAATACAGTAGCACCAGTCCTGTTCCTCTACCAGGCCCGTGAAAAGCCGGCGAAAGGCCCATGCCAGATGGGAAATGTAGCCACCCCCCCCACCCCCCCCCCCCCCATTTCAAACTGTTATTTTTGGTTCAATGTAATAAAAGATACATAAATAATTTTTGGAACATAATTATTATTAGATTTTAATCACCATATCTTCTGCACTTATTTACCTACAGATTATCTGTATAGATCTCTAATGTAGGTCCCATTTCAACCTGCTCATTAGGTACTTTTGTTTTAGTAATTATATAAGAAAGAGATTCATATGGGTACTTTTGTTTTAGTAATGTAAGAAAGAGATTCATATGGGTACTTTTGTTTTTGTAATATAAGAAAGAGATTCATATGGGTACATTTGTTTTTGTAATATAAGAAAGAGATTCATATGGGTACTTTTGTTTTAGTAATATAAGAAAGAGATTCATATAGGTACTTTTGTTTGAGTAATATAAGAAAGAGATACATATAGGTACTTTTGTTTGAGTAATATAAGAAAGAGATACATATAGGTACTTTTGTTTGAGTAATATAAGAAAGAGATACATATAGGTACTTTTGTTTGAGTAATATAAGAAAGAGATACATATTATAATGCATTTGGAACATAAATTGGTTTCAGTTACCCTGTCTACGTTTTTTTAATCTATAAAACTATGTTATTTGTATTAATCTTTAATGAGTTTTCTTTAAAATAATAATATTATTTTTATGGTGATGGTCCTCTTTGACTTTCTCTACAATATCACTATTCTTTAATCAAAGGGTTCACCTCCGTTCGCCTCTCGCCCCCCCTCCCCCCTCCCCCTCTAAAGCATAAGCTTATGTCAACTGGCTAAACCCTCCCTCCTAGCCTGGCCTTCCTATGCCTTGTTATTTTTCTCTTTCCCCTAGTAAGAATTTTCATCATCTTTGTCGCCCAGCTTTTTATCTGGCAACGGGCAGAAACATGAACTGCTAGTGTTTTGTGTCTCTCCCCAGTAACGCATCCAACAGAGATATTTGTCTCCGTGATTTATTTTCTTAAGCTAATATCAGCACCTTTGTCTGGCGAGCCGATGTTGTCACGGGCATGAGGGGGCCATCTTTAAAGTATATTCAATGGCCCCATGATAAACTATCGTAACTCCACTTATTAAAAAAAAAAACAACAACTGAGATATTTGGCACGCTTGTGGTCATTCACAGCTTGCAGGTTGTATTACAAGTTGAGGGTTCAGTCCTGAACATTGAGAGTTGAATAACGATACAAGATCGTAACTACTAAGTCTGATAAAGAAGGTTAACTGGTTTTTCGCATCTCTTGAAAAATCTACGATGCAGCCCTCGGACTCTGTCATGTCCTTACGAGAACAATCTTTAATAGTACAATTCATAGTGATATTACGAGAGTCAGAAAATAATTATTGTAACATTTAAATACTGAAACATAAAATAATGAGGTGAGAAGACGGAAGGCCCTGCTTTCAAAGTGCAATGATGTGAAAAGTTGAGAAATTAATGAAGAAACTAATGTTCCTGGAGTTTTGATACCTGTTAAAGAATGGTCTTCATGTAAGGACGGGACATAGGTACGCTAGAGCTTGGCAATTATTTTACTCCCCTCCCCCCCCCCCGGCCCCCTTTTCCCCTTTGTTTGATCCCACGTAGGCTTTTCAACAAGCTAGAGGCAAAGGAAATGTGCTTTTTAAGGAAACTCCTAAATATTTCATGGAAGGAAAGGAAATTGAATGAAATGGTGATGAAAGACGCCAACACGGAGCGATCACTAATTAAAACAATTATGAAGAGACAATTGCAGTTCATGGGACACCTGAATCGACACAAAGGTCTTGAGCACCTTGCTCTAACTGGAAAAATGACAAAACAAGCAGATGTAGTCAAAGAATAACATATTTAGAGAGTTTGAACAGATGGGCGACAGGGAAAAACCAGAACAATATGGGCTTTTTGAGAGCATCCGAGCGGAGGATTGAGTGGCGAACCATGATCGTCGATACCATTCTGTTCCAGATCCGGCACTTGAAGAAGAAGAAGAAGGCTTTTCATAGCTCAACTTCAAATACCCCCCCCACCCCCCAAACGTCTACTTAAATCTGTATGAGGAAAGGCCCCCCCCCCACCACCCCCCACCTATGTATACTCTATATGAGGAAAGAGGGGTAGGGAGAGTATAGATTCAGAATGGTAATGACCATGATAAACCTTTGTTATTCTAAAGCCAGGCATGGGCATTTTGCATGAATTATTTGATTGTTTCATCAGAAACACTAATTGATCCGATATTTTTTTATGATTACATTCCTAAAACTCATTTGTTGACAACAGAAATAGTAACTAATTAATGAAACGACGTTTTTAATTGAGAAACGTGCCCACGCACCCCAGATCCCCCACCCCCTCTTTTTCATGTACACTTTTCATATGCGTAGGGCACCCGACCCTTGCGTATGCACCTTATAGATGACCCCTGACGTAAGCATGGATGTTGCGTATCCTTCAAGACCTACCTGTACTCTCGCCTAATTGACATGTAATTAATTGCGTGCCACGGCTGTTTACTACAAAAGGTGTGGATCTGTCAACGTTTGAATTGCAGCGAGATCACAGCGACTTAAGACTTTCCAGATCACCGTTTTTAATGGGTTGTTGTTTTTTGTTTTTGTTTGGGGGGGGGGGTGTGATAGGCTATTATGGTCGGGCGGCCATTCTCGGACTCGAATGTTTTCGCTCTGTTCTTGAACCGGGGACAGATAACACGTTAATTTTTTTGTTTTGTTTTTATATCATTCTGCATAATGAAAAGTTTCGGATATTGTGGTACCTGAAACATACTGAGCTTTAGGCTGTAACGTTGAGTAAACAGAGGGCAAAAATTGCCTCTCCTCAATGAAATACTCCTGTCGCTATCTTTCGTAAAAAGAAGATGTATTAAAACACCAAATAATTAATGTAACATGTAAATTTCGAAACATAAAATATTTAGGTAAGAAGTCGAAGCGTATGCTTTGAAAGTGCAATGAATTAATGAGCATTTGAAAAAGTGATGAAGAAACTGACACGCCTGGAGTTTAAGCTGTTAAGGACAGTTCTTCACATGAGGACATGACTTTATTACGCTACATTCCAGTGATTTGTTTCATTAGCCCCCCCCCCCTCCCCCCTTCTCTCCCTGTAGGCTTTTCAAAGCTTAACTTCAAACACCTCTCCCCCTGTCCATTCGAGGAAAGGTGTGTTGGGGGAAAGAAGGAGTTGGTGACAAGAAGTAGGTGACGAGAAGGCGTTTGGACATAAGATATCAATTTCGGGTATTGAAAATAAAAAGTTAAAGAAAGAACAAAGGAGTTCAAACAGCACACAGTACATTCGAATGATAGAAAACAAATTATCATTTTAAGGGGAAGTTAAAAAATGAAAGAAAGAACAAAGGAGTTCAAACAGCACAGAGTACATTCGAATGACAGATAACAAATTATCATTTTAAGGGGAAGTTAAAAAATGAAAGAAAGAACAAAGGAGTTCAAACAGCACAGAGTACATTCGAATGACAGATAACAAATTATCATTTTAAGGGGAAGTTAAAAAATGAAAGAAAGAAGAAAGGAGTTCAAACAGCACAGAGTACATTGGAATGACAGAAAACAAATTATCATTTTAAGGAGAAGTTAAAAAATGAAAGAAAGAAGAAAGGAGTTCAAACAGCACAGAGTACATTCGAATGACAGATAACAAATTATCATTTTAAGGGGAAGTTAAAAAATGAAAGAAAGAACAAAGGAGTTCAAACAGCACAGAGTACATTCGAATGACAGAAAACAAATTATCATTTTAAGGGGAAGTTAAAAAAAAAAAAAGGAAAGAAAGGAAGAAAGGGAGGAGGTCAAAATGTGAAGAAAAAAAAAAGTCAGTTGATCAACTCGAACTTCGTCATCACCATCCTCATAACGGCCACGGCTGCGCGAAGCTTAACCTCATAAAAACAGATAAACATACACACAGCGTAAAGTTATGTCAACAGATCTTTACTTACATTAGCCCTCTCCAGAGCTCGGCATTTCGTACAGGCCAAACCTTGCAGATTCCGGTCTCTGTTTGACGCGAGGAGAATCAAAATATAGACATGCGGTTCTAACCTCGTCAACGGGTTGTTCTTGACAAAAGGTCAGAGGCTGATCAAGGAATATGATCGAGCAAATTCATGGGCGATGATCGAATAGCGAACAGCACGTCGTAATCGCGTCACGTGAGCAAGCACGAAAATGTTGTTTGTGAGTGGATCTGGCTTTTGAATTGGATTTTAAGTTTGGGTTTTACGGCGGATCACGGTCTATTTGGGAACGTACTTTATTTATACTAGCTGAGTTACCCGGGCCTACCCGGGAGAAATATCCTTATTACTTATAATGATCTAGATCTAGAACACAAAGTAAAGTTCCTTCCACAGACAAAGAAATACCATGACAGAATCAGTATCGACTCGGATTCCGCGCCAACTCTGGAGTTTGTTTACCCTTTTTCGCTAAAGTTTACAGGCGATCCATGTTTTTGTTAATCCACAATTTGCTTCCTTCAGCGAATGAACGATGAGGGGTAACTGCGTCACGGTACTAAAAATAGATCATAATAGCATGTCCCACTTCTAAAAGCATGGAAGTATCTGTTGCGAATTTTACGTGTGAATTTGCAAAATGAACAAATTACCCAAAGTTCGCAGCACTTTTATATTATCCCTTTACATCACAATAAGTCATGTTATAGGCGATAAGAATGCTTCCAGAGTCCTGGGGCCCTCCCAAAAAAGGCCTTTGAGGGCAGAACTTTCACCCTTAGCTCCATTAAGAGTCTCTAAATTTCACAATAAAATTAAATATTTTCGTATAATTTTATCATGTGGTAAAGTACTCAAAAGTTTTTTTTTGTATGGATCTGAAAAAAGTTTTGTAAATGAGTATAAAAGTTATTAAATCAAGTTGTAGATCTTAGCCTCTCTCAGAAAGGACAAGACACGCTCGGTGTCCATGTTAGAAAATAACAAGCGAAGTCGGGCCTCAGGTAAGAAAACTTTTGTACCGCTTTAAAAAAATCAGAATAATGTACTTCTAGGAGGATTTCAAGTAAAATATTTTAACTGAATGCAGAAAACATGGATAGTCTTTTATTTCATAAACAAATGTTAATTTCCATGTGAAATGTTTCCCCCTTTGGACGGGTTTACTTTGGAATTTGGTCTTTCACCTTAAACCCGATTTCGCCAGATTCTCTCACAGTTACCTCCAAATAAATATCATCAACTTCCTAATGAGCTTTTCTCCCTCCCTCCTTCCCCTTCCTTCTCCACCCCTTCTTCTTCTCTTCTCACTCATTCTCACCGGTACTCAATTTATTTCCTTCGTTATAAATAAGTCGTTAGGGAACTGTATTCCAACTACAAAGACAGAAATAGAGAAAAAACTGAGAATGTGTTTACTGATCTGCTATAGGCCCATTGCGCATATCGGCCATCTTTGATGTAAGGACCGACGCATAACTATGGCGATTGTAGCAATTGATTTTGATTCGTTAGCTGATTTCCACTGCGAACCAACCAGCGGCGAGCTAAAAGTAATTCGCTACAGTAAACAATGGCACATGTGTACATGCACATGAGAGACGTTCTGTCAATTCTTCCACTTCCTTTCCCTTGTTTACATGGATGGTAGGGAATCTGACCAGTTTGGATACATCCTTTCCACCCCTGTCATAACAGCCAACTGCAATGCAACCAGCAGGCATTTTAACCGCTAAGACTTATCTCAAAGTTACACTCATCAGCTGATCCACCGGCCATCTTGGGTGTCGGAAGAACAAAACAAAAACACTCTGTGACGTCATTCGCAATGGGCCTACAGCTTGCAATGTGAAATACCTAAGGGCGAGGCTTTTTTGGGTTACGAAACTTGAATACTTGCAGATGGATCCGCATAACCTTCTTGGCGAATTTCCCCAAACGTTATGGTGGCTATATCGTCAACGGAAAGGTCATTGTGGTCGACAATAGAAACGCAATCCTAACCCTAACCCTGACCTTTGCATTTTCCCAGAAGTTCACAGTGCAAAAAAAAAAAATGTGTCCACATCACTAACACGATCAGTCTATTCAAAGGCCTCTAACTCCAAGTCTTGCACAGATGAAAAATGAGTGATGCTGCAACAGTAATCGACAAATTCCATTTACTTAATCTAAACCAAAAAATGGGCGTGGAATATTTTTGTTGGATATTCATGACCCGTCTTCTCTTTATGTCAAGATAAAGGTGAAATTATATGGAATTTATTATGGTTGTCTTCACATGTACATAATGTGGAGTGAGTTTCTTGTAGAAAAGAGTAGAAGGACGAAAATGGGTGGGGCGGAATGGGGGAAGAGAAGAGAGAGACAGAGAGGGAGAAAGGGTGAGAAAGGGAGAGAGAACGAAAGAGAAAGAGAGAGAGGGGAGGGAGGGAGACAGACAGAATGTGAGAGAGAAAAAACAGAGAGATGGAGAGACAGAGAAAGAGAGGGAAAGAAAGAACGCAAGAGAGGGAGAGAGAGAGAGAGAGAGAGAGAGGGACACTGAGGGGAGGGGGGGGAAAGAAAAAGAGAAAGTGAGACAGACAGACAGACAGAGAGAGAGAGAGAGAGTGAGAAGGAGAGAGGGAGAGACAGAGAAAGAGATAATAATTATGACAAGGCAAGAAGATGCCGGGTGGAATGAAGGCAGGAGGAGAGAATGGGGTGGAGGGTGAAGACAGAAAGGGGGCGAGAGAGAAGGCACTGGGAAAAAAAAGTCGAGGAAATCAAAGGGGGAAGGGGGGGGGGGGGCACAAGCCGGTGCTAAATTTATAACAGACTCCTGAGACCGGGCTATGCTAAAATACTGTGTAAAAATTATGACATTTATAACGTAAACACAAAAAATAACAGGATACATAACTGACAATAAATCCACTAGCTGTCTCGCCCGCGTTCTTGTTTTAATTAAGGCTAAGCATTCATTGCCAACAAATGCCTTGTGTTAATGACAAGAACATTAAAACATGACACTAATATATTCTGGCAGTTACAGCTTTCTGCCAAACATTGTAAAATTGTCATAATTTTTTTGCAGATTACCAAATAGATCTAAGTTTAGTAATTCTAAATTGATACTGCTGTCTGCATTGATTATTCTCTCTCTCTCTCTCTCTGTCTCTCTCTCTCTCTTTCTCACTCTCTCTTTCAATCACTCCTTCTCTCTCTCTCTCTATTTCTCTTCCCTCGTCTCACATCACGCTCTCTCTAAATTAGTTGCGCACAGTTACATTACTTGGCACTGAGACACAGGGCTCCAAAACAAAAGTATATTATATGAGTTATAGTATATTATATGAGTTATAGTATATTATATGAGTTAATGCAATGTAATAATTATGTGTTTTATATTGGGCTGTGTGCTCGAAACTGCCATCGTCATCTTCAGTGAGTTGGCATTTAACCCCCGCCCCCTCCTCCCCGTTTATAGTTTTAAAAGGTTAGTATTAGAAAAGTAATAGTAATTACAACGGGGACACCGTGGTCTAGAGACAAGGTGCTCGCCTCTCATGCCGAAGGTACCGGGTTCAAATCCCGGTCGGTGCAGGCATGTTGGAATTTTGGGATTTTTCTCATATTTTCCTGTCCCTTGGATCCTATGGGAGGTAGGATAGAGCACCTAGTCTTCTCGGATAAGGACGAAAAACTCGGAAGACCTGTGTGCACGTTGGGCACATTGAAGATACCTTGGCAGTTGGAAATTGAAAAGAGCTGGCCGAAGAGGCCGCTGCCCGGGCAAAACTAAACAAAATTAAATAAAATTCATCCTTACCACTCCCACCCCCTCCCCCATCATCCCCCTCCCACTGTGGCGACGACGCGTCTGCTCCAATTGTAACTGGGCTGCAATGACAATGGGGCAACCTCTCAAATGGGATTAAAGAAGTATACAAAATACAATACAAAAATTTAAAAAACCTATCTTGGCCAAATTCGATTGATCTGGTACAAAATGCGCCACCAAAAACATGCAGAGTTGATCACTTTTCGTACCTTATCTAAAAACACACTTTGAATGGTGCAAGTTTTAACACACCTGTCCAAACACCTCCTGAATGCTACAACACCTACAATTTACATGCTTTGACTGAACCTACCTGTCTCGTTTGTATATTCCTAGGTGAGTGTAAACTGACTTTCACTGATGTAGGTACCACCAACCAACGCGCGGTTGTAGCGCCAGACTCCACAGTTTTTCTCCCACTCAACATCAACAGTTGTGCACGGTGTGTTCACTCCCGTAGGTGGCAAGCCCTGAGATTTTTGGGAGCTTACAAAGTTCCGTACTTGTGTATGCAGGGGTGCAAGTCGGTGTTAAGTACATGTATGTATTATAATCTCACTGGTAGGTCTATCCGTTAGCATTGCAACTGTTGGCTGACTAGCTTTGGGGGGGGGGGGGCGAGAGGGAGGGGGTAGGAGAAAGATGATTTTCGTAGTGTGTGTTTGTAGGGGTGGATTCTGAGCTGGAAGGCTGAGTGAGTGTGTGTCTTCGTATTTGGGGAGGTGGGGGGGGGGGGGTTGTGAATGGTCAAAATAAGAGTAAGGGCTATCGAAGGCTTATTATGGGGTAAAAAAAAAAATTAGAAAGAAAAAAATTGTTTTAAAAATAAAAGGGGGGGGGGGAAGGGGGGGGGGAGTTAAAAAAGTCAGAGGAGGAAATGAGGTGAAAGTAGTAGTTTGAAAAAAAAAAGGGGGGGTGGGTGGGTGGGGGGACTGAGGAAAATGAAATAATAGTGTGGGGAAAAAGAAAATTAAGCAACTCATAACAGAAAATAAACAAAAAAACCATCATGTTTAGCGGTGTCAAAACAGTAAAAAAACACACACAAAAAATAGGTTCCAGATAAAAACAACAAACCACTTTATTTTCGTGAAAGGGTCAATTTTTTAAATTTTTATTTGGGGTATGGCGGGGGGGGGGGGGTCGGCAGCCGGGTGGAACGTCCGTGTTTACAACAAACAATAATAATCATACCAGAACTAAAAGGAAAGGAAAAGAAATGTCCAGGACGGCTGAATATGACGTGGAGAGTTTGGGGCGGGGAGCTGGTTGGGGGAGGTGGGGGGCGTGAGGGTGGGGGAGGAGGCAGGGAGAGATTATTATTAACAAATAGCCTTGTCTCAGTGCTAAAGCCGGTTATCCTGTTTATCTTCCTGCACAGATGCCATCAGTTACCACCTTATCGCAGCGGTACGAAGATGAAGGAAAGAGACAGCATCAGGCCTAGCCACGATACGCATAACATCATTAGCCTTGGATGATCATAAAAAGATTAGGGGAGGCAGAGATCAGTCTGCCCCCCACCCTCCCCCCCCCCCCCGTTCTAGTTTATGACCAAGGAAAACACGTTTGGAAAAAGAAAGATTGTTTAGTGCTAGATCTACAGGTCTACGCTTTGCAGGTTGGAACCGTGTTATCATTATTTGTTTTTTAAAATTTTTTTTATAAATTTTCTAGTGCCCAGACGAAAATTATCAGTCCCCAAACTGCTGAAATAATATGCTCAACTAATTTCAAATAGTTAAACTGTCTCAAGTACATAAATATTTAATTGGATACACTACGTGTTAATTTTAATTCGGAAGAATACATGTATCAAAGTTAGAGCATTTTGGCTCCATGGGACGAATTTTTCAAATATGGCGCACTGGGCGCTAGAGGGTCAAGAGCTACTTCGGGGTGGGTGGGGGGGGGGGGAATGCAACATCTACATCCAACTTAAAACCATCAACAATGCGGAAGATGCCACTCTTGCGACTTTTTTCTTTTTGAGAAAGAAAATTCATAGAAATAATTATAATGCTTTTTAAAGGTAACCATTTTGCTGTTGTTAAACTGGTACCAGAAGAAAAGGTAAGTCAAGTGTAAAGCAGTGGTTCTCAACGTGGGGTGTGTCGTCCCCCGGGGGGCGGGGGGTGGGGGTGGGCATTTTCTTTTAGGGAGGGTGTGATGTTTCCACTTTCCCTCACTAACTTTCTTCTGACACCAGCCGTGATGGGCACGGCACAAACACACTAAATAATCGACTATCTCTCTTCTATAAGTTATAACAAACGATATCTGTATTGCTTACATATATACAATAATTATTATTTCATTCAATAATAATAGGAACATAGGTCATACAATTTCATGTGAATTTCGATGGAATGAAGTTGATGCAAATCAGTACATGCTAATTAAATGGCTTCGTAATATTCAATCTCTAGCACATTTTATAAAACACATGGGAACATTCAGCATAAGGAAACCTCTCCTTTAGGGGTGTATGGCGCTATCTGGGCACTGGTTCTTCCTCTCTACCCTGGCTTGACTGCGCAGTTAGATCAACAGGTATCGGCAGGTACCAATAGGTCGGGAAGCCAAGAAGCCACGATGTCGTTAATCAAAGTACAAGAAGTTGAGAAGCCAAGAAGGTGTTGTTCTTCCTCCTCTGTAGAAAAACAATCGCAAAGTCCTAATCTACTGCTGGAAGGCATGACTTCCATACTTACTCCATGACGGATATTCATCATTAACACTTTTAACCGCTGACACTGTTATAAGTCAGGCTGCAGCTCCCATACTCCATAGGCTCCCATATAGGCAATAGAACAAACGCTCAATACAGTTTTAATGATATTTACACGTTCCCCACGAAGAATAACGCTCTCTCTAACAGACCCCATCCCATAAGGTTTCGTAACATATATATAACGGCGTTTCCGTGACTCTCTCAGAGGCAGTAGTTATACCAAAGTAAACCCGCTAGATTTAGGTTCTACAATCATGAACATTAAGTAAAATACACATACATCGTACAATTAACTTACCACTCAGCAACAGCCCAAATGCCGACAAGATACCAAAGATACCACGCTCTGACAAAGGATGTTTGCGGGTTCCCTGACCTTCCCCACTCACAAGACTAGTACAAAGTTACAGTTGCGGTTGTGGTCTCCTCTTCGGCACGAAGCTGGTGAGTGCTCTCAGCGGTCTGAAGTTGGAAGGAGCGTTCGGGGATTTATACCCAGTCAGGTAGCGTCCCAAGACGCCCACCGAGTGTGCATTAGTTATCCTAATAGCCACCCCCGTCGACTCCACGTCAAATACTATTGAAACAGCTCTACCCCCCAAGCAATTCCCAGGTGATCTGATCGACAAGTACGGCGGTCAAGTAAACACTACCCTTTTCGGGTGTCAAAGCGCTTCAGTTGCATCCCATACTTTTCCCCTCTAGCCTACAATAACTCTGTCTCCCCGCCGTTAACTATCTTCCCACGCTAGTTATAGGCACAATATTATTATAACTACTAGTTATACCTTGCCAATCTATCGCCCTGTTACAATCGCCCCCACTTAAGTCGATTTTCCCTGGCAAAATCGGCTAATAAAATTATTAATCTACTGGTAATCTAGATAGAGTGTCGGCCCATAGAGCGTCTCGCCCCCTGATGTTGCTGACTCGAAAGTTATATGGTTGCAGCGCCAGGTTCCATCTAGTTACCCTCGCGTTCTTCTGGTCTTTAGTTCGCATCCAAGTTAGAGGTCGGTGGTCCGTCTCTAACACGAAGTTTCTCCCATACAGATACGCCTGCAACTTACTAACGGCGAAAACTATGGCCAGGCATTCCTTTTCAATTGTTGAGTAGTTCTTCTCCGCAGGTTTCAACTTTCTGCTAACATATACAACTGGATACTTCGTACCCTCGTCTTCTTGAAGTAGGCAGCCACTCACTCCAAGGTTAGATGCGTCTGTCTGGAGAATCAGTTCCTTGTTCCAGTCTGGCATCCGTAGTATCGGCTCGGAACTCAAACAAATTTTTAGGGCATTGAACGCGTTCTCCTGCGCGTGTCCCCACGCGAACTTTGTGCCCTGGGACTTCTTTGTGAGGTCTGACAACGGCGCCGAGATTGCACTGTAATTTGGTACAAACTTCCGATAGTACCCCGTTAGCCCCAGGAAACTCCTCACTTGTGTCTTGGTCGTCGGTCGGTCACAGTCGACAATGGCTCGCACCTTACTCTCCTGCGGTCTTACAGTCCCCTGTCCCAGCTTATGGCCTAAGTACTCGACTTCTGTCATCCCTATTAGCGTCTTGGTAGGTCTAGCTTTTAAATTTGCCCGTCTCAGTCGCTCGAAGACATTCTGACAACGTTCCAAGTGGTCAGGCCAATTTGCACTGTGTATAAGACAGTCGTCTACAAATGCATCTACCCCTTCGCCAGCATCTTTTAATACTTTCCTCATGAGCCTGTTAAATGTGGCGGGGGATCCCTTCAACCCGAACGGCATGACCCTGTACTGGTATAGCCCAAACGGTGTGGCGAACGCCGTCAGGTGTTTATCTTCCTCGGCCATCGGAACTTGATAAAAGCCCTTTGTCAAGTCCAGCTTGGTGAAATATTTTGCCTCCGCTAGATTGGAAATAATGGCTTCTACCTCAGGCATCGGTTCGGCGTCATCGGCAGTCACAACATTTAGCCGCCTGTAGTCGTTGCAGAAACGATGTTGACCATCGGGCTTCTTAACTAATACAATTGGACTATTGTACGGGGACTCGGACGGTTCGATGATTCTGGCCGCAAGCATCTTGCCTACCTCAGCCTTGACAGCTTCTCTAGTTGAGTACGGTAGTTGGTAGGGTCTTACCTTCACAGGTTTTTGATCTAGCAATGGGATTTTGTGCTTGATCAGGTCAGTGAGCCCCGGTACATCGGTAAATATATCTTTGTATTCTTCCATGAGCTCTTGCATCTGTTCTCTCTGATCCTGATCTAGCGTGTCCCCTAACTGTACATCCCTGTAGGTTTCGGTCTGTTCTAGCCTAGGCATGACTGTCTCCAGAGGCATCGAAGTCGCTTCCTCTCCTCCATCGGTCTCGTCAATTATAGCTGCAGCTATTGCCTCTGTGTTTTCCTGTTCGTCTTCCCTCTCAATATACTTCTTCAGCATATTCGCGTGATACAGTCGTCTCTTCCCCTTGACGTTCACCATGTAGTTCACTGACCCTCTCTGCTCTTCTACTTTGTAAGGCCCTTTCCAAGTCATCTGTAGTTTCGATCCGTCACTTGGGAGAAGTATGAGGACGGAATCGCCCACTTGGAATTTCCTCTGTTTGGCCCCCCTATCGTAGTATTCCTTCTGCCTGTGTTTTTCGACGCTGCTGTTCTCGGCTACGACTTTCATGGCATCCTCCAATCGTTCCCTCATATCTACCACGTATTCGTACGATGACCTCGTTTCTGACTCCGCTTCCCCAGTCCACAGATTCTTCAGTATTGCAAGTGGTCCTCTCACAGGGTGACCGAACACTAGTTCAAACGGCGAAAAACCTGTACTGGCCTGTGGGGTTTCGCGATACGCGAACAGCAGTGGACCCAACATTCTGTCCCAGTCCTTGGGTCTGTCATGAGCTACTCGGCGAAGCATATTCTTCAGCACTCCGTTAAATCTTTCACACAGACCATTGGCCATCGCGTGGTAGGGCGAGCAGAATATCTGTTTCGTTTTGAGAAGTGCACTGACCTCTCTCATCAGCTCACCGGTAAACTGTGATCCCCTATCTGAAACTATTTCCTTTGGTATGCCTAACCGAGAAAATATTTCCATTAACGCTTCACTGACCTGCTCAGCTGATATCCCCCTTAAGGCTACGGCATCCGGGAAACGCGTGGCATAATCTACTAGCGTCAAAATATAACGCGATCTCCCATGTTCCGTACGCGGAAGTGGACCAACCAAATCTATGGCGACGCGCGAAAAGGGCGTGTCGATCAGGGGTGTCGGCACTAGGGGTACCTTTGTCACCCTACCTTTGTTGGATGTCCTTTGACACGCGTCACACGATCGACAGAAACGACCTACGTCCGCACCTATCCCAGGCCAAAAGAACGACTGCATTATTCTGTCCTGTGTGCGCGAAATTCCTAAGTGTCCCCCGAACACTCCTTCGTGAGCTATCTTCATCAGCTCACTTCGGTACTGCTTAGGTACCAACAACTGCTCCACATCAGCACGTCCAGCCCCGGCCTTCTTTACCCGATAGTAAATTCCCTTACTCTCCTTTATGTGAGTACCTACCTCAGCCGATTGCTCCAACGTGGCTCTCTCCCTTAAAACTTTCAAAGTTTCGTCCTCTCTCTGGGCCCGGGCTATCTCACCTGGTGTGAGTTCCCCTATCTTGGCCCCTACCCTTACCTCCTCCGTTGAGTTGCCCTTGGCCTCCTCATTATCTGTGGTCTGACTCACTTTCGCACTCGCATTCTCACACTCATGCTCTTCCTTGTCAATCTCCACCTTGCGAGATCGCGTGAGTACCACACTTATCTTCTCAAGAGACGCCCCCTTTATGTTTCCTATAATCAAATCGGCCACTGGGTCTTCCACTACTAGCGCTTTGAGAAGCCCAGTATAAAATGGGGTTTCTACCCACATTTCCGCGACAGGAGCAGACCTTCTCGTCCCGTCCATCAGGACATAACTCCTGTTCTTCCCAGTTAAGCTGTTAGGAGGCAGTTTGTCCCTTTTTATAATCGCACACGTGCATCCCGTGTCACGAAGGATAGTAATCTCTTTATCCCCTATCCTCCCCTTCTCCAAAAATGGAGCGGATAAATCATTCTCCGGAACATCGTCTCCGGGCTCATGTTCTGTCGAACCTTCTAACTCAATACTCTTACCTTCCGTCTCCCAAGAAATGAAGGTCTGTGGCCCAACACTCTGCTCAGCCCCTGGTTGAGTATTCGCCCTGCCCGATGACTCCCACTGACTGTCATCGGCTTCCTCATCGCCGGTTAGTACGACTGCGGTCGTCTCTTTCTGTCTCTTCCTACAGAATCTCGCAATATGGAGAAGTGACCCGCACACAAAACAACCACGCCCACTCTCACGCTGGGACTTACCTCGGTTGTCCTCGACAGTGGCAGCAGCACCCTTCTTCGTCCTGCCCTGGTCACACTGCCTACTCAGGTGATTGGGAGAGCCACAGTTGAAGCATACCGGTTTACTCACTCCTAAACCCTTACTTCTGCTCTCCTCAACCCTCTTACCTGACTTCCGCTGTTGCTCCAGCCCTCGCTTCGACTGATGAGCCTCACTATATAAGTCCGCCATCTCAACTAACTCATGCACGGACTTGGGGTCCCTCTCTTTCAAATATATGGAAAGATTACAGTCGACAATCTTCAACATCTGCTCCCTGACTAACAGATCCGTAATCCCTTCCATAGTTCTCTCTGCCTCTGAGAGGTCTACCCACCTCTCAAAATATCTCTGCAATCTCACGGACAGCTGCGTATAAGTTTCGTCCTTATCTAGACGACTCTCCCTAAACTTACGCCTATAACCCTCTGCCGTGAGGTGATACTTCTTGAACAACACCTTCTTTACCTTCTCGTAATCCCTACTGTCTTCATCGCTGAGACCGGAATAAACATCTAACGCCCTGCCAGTTAACAATGCCCCTAACATGTCTGCCCAGGTGTCTTCTTCCCAATCATTTGCCTGCGCGAGCCTTTCAAATCTTTTCAAATACGAGTCGAGGTCCTCGCGCGAGTCATCAAAAATGGCAATTTTAGGTACCTTCGGGGCAGCAGATTTTCCATTCCCTTTACCATTGTGACACCCGTTTTTGGCTAGTTCCCGTTCGCATTCCATTCTCTCCCTTTCAAATTGTCTTTCCTTCTCCTTTTCTTCTCGTTCGATAGCCCTTTGTTCTCGGTTTTGGGTTTTCTCTTCGTCCCACCTAATTTTGAATTCCTCATCACTAATGCCTTCTTGTCTGGCAAGCTTCAGTGCGCCCAGATAGTCCATCAGCAATTGACCTGTAAACAAAGCTAACAATAAAGCGTGGATCGTAACTGTGAAGTTAACAACAATATTCCTGCAATAGCAAACAACAATTTTCTCTGTGACAAAAGATAAAATTGAACAGTCAATGCACAGGTAAAATCAGAGCATGTCCCGGGCACTAAATGTCAATCTCTCTCACTCGCCTCAGGGCAGATGACCTGTCCACACAATCACACAATAGCCCCTTGACACGACCCAGATCAGAATTAAATGTTATTTACTAGCAGGATCCCACTTCTGACACCATTGTGATGTTTCCACTTTCCCTCACTAACTTTCTTCTGACACCAGCCGTGATGGGCACGGCACAAACACACTAAATAATCGACTATCTCTCTTCTATAAGTTATAACAAACGATATCTGTATTGCTTACATATATACAATAATTATTATTTCATTCAATAATAATAGGAACATAGGTCATACAATTTCATGTGAATTTCGATGGAATGAAGTTGATGCAAATCAGTACATGCTAATTAAATGGCTTCGTAATATTCAATCTCTAGCACATTTTATAAAACACATGGGAACATTCAGCATAAGGAAACCTCTCCTTTAGGGGTGTATGGCGCTATCTGGGCACTGGTTCTTCCTCTCTACCCTGGCTTGACTGCGCAGTTAGATCAACAGGTATCGGCAGGTACCAATAGGTCGGGAAGCCAAGAAGCCACGATGTCGTTAATCAAAGTACAAGAAGTTGAGAAGCCAAGAAGGTGTTGTTCTTCCTCCTCTGTAGAAAAACAATCGCAAAGTCCTAATCTACTGCTGGAAGGCATGACTTCCATACTTACTCCATGACGGATATTCATCATTAACACTTTTAACCGCTGACACTGTTATAAGTCAGGCTGCAGCTCCCATACTCCATAGGCTCCCATATAGGCAATAGAACAAACGCTCAATACAGTTTTAATGATATTTACACGTTCCCCACGAAGAATAACGCTCTCTCTAACAGACCCCATCCCATAAGGTTTCGTAACATATATATAACGGCGTTTCCGTGACTCTCTCAGAGGCAGTAGTTATACCAAAGTAAACCCGCTAGATTTAGGTTCTACAATCATGAACATTAAGTAAAATACACATACATCGTACAATTAACTTACCACTCAGCAACAGCCCAAATGCCGACAAGATACCAAAGATACCACGCTCTGACAAAGGATGTTTGCGGGTTCCCTGACCTTCCCCACTCACAAGACTAGTACAAAGTTACAGTTGCGGTTGTGGTCTCCTCTTCGGCACGAAGCTGGTGAGTGCTCTCAGCGGTCTGAAGTTGGAAGGAGCGTTCGGGGATTTATACCCAGTCAGGTAGCGTCCCAAGACGCCCACCGAGTGTGCATTAGTTATCCTAATAGCCACCCCCGTCGACTCCACGTCAAATACTATTGAAACAGCTCTACCCCCCAAGCAATTCCCAGGTGATCTGATCGACAAGTACGGCGGTCAAGTAAACACTACCCTTTTCGGGTGTCAAAGCGCTTCAGTTGCATCCCATACTTTTCCCCTCTAGCCTACAATAACTCTGTCTCCCCGCCGTTAACTATCTTCCCACGCTAGTTATAGGCACAATATTATTATAACTACTAGTTATACCTTGCCAATCTATCGCCCTGTTACAGAGGGGGGAGAGAGAAAGCGAAGAAAAGGGGGAGGGGTGAAACCGTGAATGGACGATGAGGTTTTATGAACAGAAGTTTTTATTTATTTTTTTATTTTAGTGCATTTGATAAAGAATGCTTTGTTTTGCAATGAATAATCAACACACGTACTGTCATTAACAAGGTTTTGAAAACATTTTCTGTGTACTCTGTCTTCTTCTGAAATATTATAAAAACCACAGAAAAACTCAGGCGTCGCATCAAGACTTAAAGCAGTCAAAACTGGCAAAAAGAAAAAGTTGTATGTAGCAAAGCCTAGCGTAAGAAATAATACCCAAACGATACAAGAAAATGTAAATGAAAAAGGGAATACAAAAAATACCGATATTTCCGTTACAACCATTGTCAAGGAAAAAAAACCCAACAGCCACAGAAAAAAAATTGGAAAGTTGAACAGATAAATTTGTTTGTTTGTTTTTTTCCTTGGCAAAGTTTTTAACTGAAATATCGGTATCTTTTGTCTTCTCTTTTTCTTTTCGTTTTATTCTAGGCCTATCGTTTGGGTATTATTTCTTAGGCTAGGCTTTGCTACGTACAACTTTTTCTTTTTGCCAAATTTTGACCCTATCAGTTACAGCCAGAACAGGATGGAGATGTCAGGTGTCAAAGATTTGCATGTCGTGGATTCTGATTTAGTGTCGTTAGACTGCTAATACACGGATGATGTGAATGTAGACTAAAGGGCTAATGATAGATGATATGTCTTGATAGATAGATAGATAGATAGATAGATAGATAGATAGATAGATAGATAGATAGGTACATAGACAGAAAGATAGATAGATAGATAGATGGATAGACAGATAGATAGATAGATAGACAGATAGATAGATAGATAGATAGATAGATAGATAGATAGATAGATAGATAGATAGATAGATAGACAGACGGATAGACAGACAGATAGATGGATAGACAGACAAATAGATAGATAAATAAATGGATAGATAGATAGATAGAATGGCAGACAGACAGATAGATAAAGAGGCAGACAGACAGACAGACAAACAAGTACCGGTAGATAGATAGGCAGATAGATGGGTAGATGAACACAACTCTAAACTCCATTATAGGGTAACACACACACTCACATACACCTGGCGCAGTTTTCAAAACAGGTGCATAAATGATCCACTCAAAATGTTTGTATTTTGTGTAGTAAGTGCGTGAGTCACACTTCACGTGAAAAGAGATAATTGAGACATTCTTGAAATGGCATAAACGACGTTTGTTTAATGGTCGCTGACAGGATGGGAAGAAAAAAAGTTACCTTCCAAGTCATTGCTGTTACTGTATAGCCGTAATGCAGAATGCTTGCACGTCAGTTCAGTGTCCTAATTCAATTTCTCAGCAAACAGTTGAAGAAGATAGAGGTAAAAGTAATCAGACACAAAATGTCTATTTTGAGAAAATCGATCCTGAAAATTGAAACTTCTCGTGAAATCAAGCACAGTCATGTTGTCTTGAATTTTCTGAGCATTGTTGCACATTTTGTCATTTTGTGATGTTTGATGTGTGGACATCCCAGTGTGTTGCTTTCAAACTCAGTCTGATGCCTCGTAAATGAGATTTATTTGTTTGGGCTAAAGGCATTTCTTTCAGAAATCTAAGTGACTTCGGTACTTTTTTTTTTTACTTATCCTTGTGTCTTTGGGTACTTTTATGACAAAAGGACGTCAGCGTTTTTAGCATTGCCGTTATAGAGTGCAGTACTCTTTGTGCGCTAAATCTGATCGAAATGAAATCTATGCCGCAACGAAAACGTACTGAGGTACTTTATTTGTTTCCAATGTTCAGGCAGTGGAGTTAGGAATCTTAGGTTTCTTTTTTCGCTAAACACCACCTCCCTTCCTCCGTCAAAGATTACGGTCGTGTCTCACGTTATTTTATGGAATACATGGGCCTACTCTGCAAATTCACCCGTAATCAATTTGTAGAAAAGGCACATACACTGCTGGGTACTTGAGTACAAGCATCTTGCTGTTCGGCTTAAAATACTCACTTGGAACTGAATCTTGCATGCTTCTTCCTATGGTAAAACTAGTTTCATTATTTTGTCCTTCCTCCTCAGGGAGGACGATTCCCCTGAATGTATGGCATGCAATTGCGACCTATCAATAAAACATATTTTGACTGAATGTGTAGACCTGCATATCCGTTGACGGCACTATGCTGAAGAATTATTTTCTAACGTGGACCAGCAACTTTTTCCCTTGCTTTCTGAGAGAGGCTAAGATCTACAACTTGATTTTAAAACTTTTATACTCATTTACAGAACTTTTTCCAATTCAGTACAAAACAGCTTTTGAGAATTTTACCAATGTTATAAAAATTATATGAAAGTATTTAATTTACTGTTAGATTTAGAAGATCTGAACACGAAACATAAATAAAGAACGTGTACCCAAAATAGACCGTGAAGGTCGCAAAGTGGCCGTTGTCGTGCCGACGAGCGGTAAAATCCAAACTCAAACTCAAACTCCAAGCCCCTCCTCCCGGACCACCGTAGATTTATGAATTCCTTTCTGAAGAGAATGTTTTTTTTAGCTTTGACTTCATAACGTCAATATTATTGAATGCTTTGTACACGAGAATCAGAGCAGAGCCAACAAATAAATAAACAACCCTGTTCAGTAAGAGCAGCTTGGAGGTAAAGACCGCCCCTGTGTTCCCAGTGGTGAGGTAATAGATGTATAGGGTGTCTGTTTATTTCCCTTACCCATGCCTGCCAGATCGTAAGCCGGTAATCGCAAAGGTGAGTTACGCCGCATGAAAACATTCCTATCACTCAGTGATCACTGCGGGCATACAGATCAAATCAGGGGCGTACCCTGAGTTTTATGAAGAAACTTAGCTAACACCAACAGTAACACTGACAAGACGAACAAAATTTCAAAGAATCTGTTTACCAATCGGCCTATCTACATCATCCATTTCTCCATTATACTTATCCTATCCCACCCTAAGATATCGCTTCTACAAAAGCGTCAGGGACTTAAAAAGGAAGAAAAAACAAATGCCCAACCGGCCAGTTCACGCACAGCACAATTTGTTCAGGGGTCATCGATAAAGTACATACCCTCAGAGGAGCGGAGGATGGCTGCGTATGAGCAGGGTACATGGGGGTTTCTAGGGTGCGTGTGGGGGGGGGGGAGGGATACTCAGGCTTTCCAATGTGGCAATGAATTAAAACTAAACAAAGGAAGGGGTGGGGTAAATAAAAATCGCGCATCACAAATACGACAAACAACGGGGAAAAAATGCAAATCAAGTGTTTCTGGTCAAATAGTCCTACAAAATGCCACTTACAGATTTAGAAAGTCGGAGCTTTCTCGTGAAATTTCACCATGCTGATAGCCGTACGCATGTAGGAAAAAGAGGGGGGGGGGGAGGGGGGTATAGACTACCAAAGTCATGATGTCCTTCAGTGTTGTTATGAAAGCAGTTTGTGCAGACTACACGGTACTAGAAATAAGAATGAAGTGCAAAAACGAAGTGCAAGCACTGTAAAACTGGAGCTGTAGAATCATTTATAATAAGATAATCTACAAAAACACTACGCAGTTCGGTGGAATTCAGTACACGGTAACCATAAGCCGATGTTTATCACAAAGAGGGCGTCCGTGAAGAGGATGGGTCTTTGATAATTCATTTATTACCAAGGATATGGCTGAAAGAGAGAACTCGTGTCCTGAGTCAGATTTAGTACTCAAAACTGCCACCACTACGACTATTATTACCGTAAGTCAAGGTTACTGTTTGGTGGCGTTCCGAGTACTAATTCAGCACCGCTGTGCACCGTAAACAGTGAACGCACTCACATAATGCAAATCCCAGACTGTTGTCTCTCATGCTCAACTCGCCACTGGTCACCTGTTGTTATGGTAACTCCGACACATTAAAGATCCAGTGACTGTTTGTTTATCTTACACTCGGCCACATCAACATCCACTGGTCATCTCAGACTGACCATCGCTTGACGGTGGAATCCGGCTCAGGTTACGGGAAACCTTCTAATGACTCGCATAAGACCGCACACAGATAAAATTAATGTCGCGCTTAAAATCCCTGCCCTGCGCACGTTTTATAAAAGAGCTCAAAATGCAAAATGCACCAACATCTTTAGTCATTTTGCAGTGCAGAGTAACTGCCCTTGTCCACAGCATCTGCTCCGCCCCGCTATTTTTAAGGACAGTGACACAAAACACTGTTTGCATCTGTATAGGCCTACCTGTCCATAGCTTCCGTTCCACTCCGCTCCTCACCGCTATAAAGGCAAAGTGAATTTTTAAGACGTCATTTTCCGTAAAAAAATAGCGGAGTCCAGCGGAGCAGATGCTGTAGACAAGAGGCAGTTACCCACCATAATTATACAACGCGTAAAATGCTGGATTTTATGACTGTTTTATTTCGAGGTCCCCGAATATCTATGATTTGCTGCTTGGCGTCTACCGCAGCGACCCTACCGGGTGGCTTCTCTGACCTATATCTATTATGCCTGCAAGGTAGAAATAACAGTCTAGTTGATTTCTGATGCCCAGCAAAATTCCATTAGCATTGTCTGTAATGCATGTTGGGAGCGAGAGCTTCAATATAGGGGGTTTTCAACCAGATAGTCGCCGACCATTTTTTTGTGCGGGGGGAGGGGTGATAGCTGACAAACAATGACAATAATAATAGTTACAACCCCCCTTCTCCCCCCCCCTGCCTTTCTTCTTGTGTGCGTGAGTACGTATCTGTTGGTCTGTCTCTCTCCTTCTTTCTCTGTTTGTGTCTCGCCCTCTTTCTCTTTCTGTCCCTCTAGAGAGAGAGACGAGAGAAAAAGAGAAAGAGAGAGAGAGAAAGAGAGAGAGAGAGTGAACAAGTTAGTAAGCGGGAGGGGGAACTTAAGAGTACGTTGATTTTCAGGACAATGAAAAAAAGGGGGTGGGGGGGGCTGGGGGGGGTTAATCTCAACTGATACTCACAGTTTTGAAAAGGGGTCACCATACAAAAAGGTTGCAAACCCTCGCTTCATGGGAACATAATCCGGAGCTAATATGCATCTAGACCCGAGAGCATCAAAAATATGTAGGGCTGGCGGGAGAAGACTTTCCATGGTCTTTGCCCATTACAAAGCAATGTATTATCTATCTGGAACACCCAACGACTGAAGGTTGATATGTTTATTTGAATTGTGTAGGTTTCCCAAATTTCTGTCTCGCGAAGATTATCAAAATAATTGTGTGCCTTTTTTTTTTTCATTTTCGTGTTACTTTTTTTATATTTTATTTCCAGAAACTTCTCAACATCATTGTTTTTCTATTTGTTGTCCTATGGCTGGTTGTGGTAACAGCGCGCGGTGATTATGCTTGAAGTGCTGAGGAAATTTACTGCAAAGAGGATGTTAAATTTGCCTTAGGAACCCTTCCTTGTTTTTTCTTTCCCTTTGTCCCCCACCCCCCCCCCCCCGCCACCACACAGTCACACACACTTTTTATATTATGAATAATGTAAAGATCTTTTTGTAGTTCGAGTAGTGTTGGTTGTTGATAAAAGATCTCGTACACACCATACTGCTATGGGGGCAATTTTGAAAAGAATTAAAAAAAAAAAAAATTGTAAATGACAATGAAATAAATGTAGAAGCAAGTGTTCAGTCATTACATCAATATAGAACATTCCCTAGACTCAGAACAAAAAACAAAAGTCTGTTGATGTCGGTGATATTATTTTATTCAGGATTTGGATTATCATTTTCAGCTTGTGCTGAGAAGGGACTTGCTTTTGGGCGATCCGAATTTTTTGGATCATGAACTTCAAAATGTCTGGATGTCCGGATGATGATCCAAATTTGAGATCAGTTAAGAAATCAGGCCTGAATCTTCGGCCCGTAACGAAGCACTTTGTCTTGCCGAAAAAATAAAATGTCCACTGCTTTCAGTCCCCAACCTCCTTCACATCCACGCTACAGCACCATACCTATACTAACAGTGCTTACAGACGTTTTGCCCCTCGAATCCTATCTCGTTTCATTGCCAATCGACAGATTAGCTCCTGAAACTGAAAGGTTACGTGTATGACACGCTCTAGACACGGGAAGTGTACGCTACCAGTCTTTTGGCCATTAATTATCTTACTACAGGGCAAAGATCATGAAGATAATGACTGATTTCGGCCGTTCATTATTAAAAGATAAATGACGCTCAACCCATGTGTTCTTTGTATTTTATTTTCATCCGGAAGTCGTCCACACTTTTCCTTTCTGGCTTGTGTTTTTTTTTTTTTTGCATGCAGATTACTTGCCTGTTACGTATGTATTTCTGCCATATGGAATGCTCATAATGAAATAATTCAGAGAAAATGTGAGAAAATTAGAAGTGTATGTGCCTAGTTAGTGCTCAGAAAAGGGAAGCGAGAGTGAAATGAAGAAAAAAAAAAAACGTGACCAAGAAGGGTATCGAACCTGCAACAGCACCAACCACCTTGATAGGGTTCCCTTTTTTTTAATGATGCACGTCTTCTGCGCCTGGTATTTCGGTCTCTTACATAAACTTAAAATACGGAAAGGAGCTCTAACTTAGTAACCAGATAATTATAATATCAAAACACAAGACAAATTTCGCATTAGCACAAGATTTTCGGAGCCCCAGAGACAGCGAGGACAACTACACCATGTCAAAATTCTACAAGAAACTCCGACAACGACAACTCCAAGTAATTCTTTGGTCTATCATCACAAAGACGGGGATATAATAATATACGTGTACTTAATTCAGGAACAAATTCTTCCTCTGCACCAAAATGCACACTCGTTCATTCAGCCTGGTGCTTCTACTCGTTTCCTGTCTCACGTAACAAGGCCGTATCTCCATTTCACACATAAATTAACTCTGGCTGAACCCCCGTCTCGGTGATGCAAGTCCAACCATTGGTTTAATCAAGACCTTTTGCAAGGGTTAATGAAGGATGGGAACGTCGAGAGTTAACTGTGCTTTTCTTAGTTAATGACATCAGGGAGCGATGCTAAAACTAGAATGAATGGACGCGTGAATGAACGAAACAACGAGAGATTGAACGCACGAACAGATGAATGAATGAATGAATGAATGTGAATGAATGAATGAATGAATGAATGAATGACTGAATGTTAAATACAGGGAGGGATGAAAAAGATCAAGTATGTAAAATGAAAAGTTCGACAGGGTCGAATAAACCGACAATAGGGGTAGAGTAGAGGGTGGACATGAATGTGTGTGTGTGTGTGGGGGGGGGGGGTCGAGGAATAAGAGGGTGGGAAGAAGGAAGAAAACGGGAAATGATAGGGATACTAACATCAACATATACACAACAGGAACAAAATATAGACCAAGAAAGAAGGGTGGAAAGATATAACATTGAGGCAACTGGGGAAAACAAAGTTCAAAGGCAGATAAACAACAACAGTAGCATTAGAGAGTAGACAGGAAAGAAAGAAAGAAACAAACAAACAAAGACAGAAAGATAAAAAAAAATCAACCATACCATAAAGTAAAAGGTACCATAAACCACAGAGGTTATACAAGGAAAGAGGAAGTGTGGACGTGGAGTTAAAAAGGAAAAAAAAACAACAGGAAAAAAGTGTGTATATTTATTATGGTGTGGGGTGGGACGGGTGGATGAGTTGGAAAGTAAAGAGAACATGGCTATGGTAGCGTAACCTGGCGTGAAATAGACTGAAGTGACGAGAAATAGAACTGAAGTAGCGAAAAACACCACTTGGCCACCACTGATGGTGAATCTATTCGAGAACGTTACTCCAACTTGCCAATAAGCTCCTAAAACATTGAATGAAAGTAACACATTTTTTAAAGTCAGTAAGTACATGGTATTACATGAACACTCAGACAACAAAAACAGGCAGTGTGTAAATTAAATTAAATCAAATACAATAAACAGACAACTAGAAACTGATGTCACGCTCTGAGGTCTCATTTCTGCCCCGATTCACTTGAAAGTATCAACATTTTACCATCTGACTGACAATGATTCTTTGAACTTTTGGCAACGCCACGTACATGAATTTTTGGTTGGTTGGCATCCGCAAGTCTCGAAAAACTGTGGGCCAGCCAGCCAAAAATCGCCAAATGCGAAAGGACGGCATCAGTTTGTTAGAAGCAATTTGCCAGTGGAAACTGATTGACATTAATGTACTGATTCAGATTTACCCGGATGCCCTTGTCAAGTTTCAGTTTCAAGGTCACAGTTGAAGGTCAGAGGTATTGTACAAGCTGTGAATGTCCGTATGTTTCTGTCTTGTGCAGCTTCGTGTGTGGCAGGACAAGCCAAGCCTTTCCGGGAGTGACAATCTCATCCACAAATGGTGCAGCCAAAAACATAAAAAAAACAAAAAAAACAAAACAACGGAAAAGGAGCGGGCGAAACTGGTTTATCCCATAATGCAAGTAAATAAGTAAATGTCTCTCTCTCTCTCTCTCTCTCTCCCTCTCTCTCTCTCTCCCGTAGTCTTGTGGACCGTTTGGGGCGCCACAGGTGATCTGGCAGCCAGCATCCTCCAGTCCTCTCGGTTTTCTGACCTCCTGATTGATTGTATCGCTCAACCTCAAGCCTGCCCATTTCTAAATAAGTTGATAAAGAGATAAAGAAACAAACAGATATCTAGTATGATAATAATATAAAAAAAACAGTCTATACAAACTTTAGTCACGCCTGCAGACTTTATGTGGCAACGTATGTTACTGAAATTTTGCAGAAAAGTAAAAAAAAACAAAAGAATTTGGACGAGTTTTATAATAAAAAAAACTCGCCACACAAGATCTAGTGCCTCTCAATCTCATACAGCTCGGATTTGCCTGAAGTTTTACTTGTGCCTTCCCCTTCAACCTCCAGAGGGTTCTTTTTTAGATTTGGAGACTTGAAATACACATGTAGCAGGGAAGTATTTTTTAAAAGTTTGATTTGTGTCGCTAATTGACTACCTCCAATCCTTTATTTTCACGAACACAGGAGGCCATGACATCATCATTTCCTGAACAATTCTCGGTGCGCGCCACTCTACACTTTGTACTGTCCCATCTGTCTATTAATCGTTGAGTTTTGTGGACGAGTCTATGTACCATCGGTGTCAATGATTTTTTCTTTTTTTATGACTCCTTTCGGTCTGAAGTGATGTCCTCTATTTTATTACCATGGGAAGAATGAGGCAGTTACTACACTAGTAAATAAATAAATAAATAATAAATGAATACATAAATAAATAGACGTGGGTCGGAGTCCAGATTCACACTGTAAGAACAGAGAATTTGTGCTTACTATAAAGAATTATTTTTAATCCAAATTATAAACACACACACCTGGTGTTTGAGGAGCAGGTACGGTATAAGTACGAAAGATAGCTAATATTCTACATTAACAATTAATTACTCACCAGTTGCTGCCTAACAACTGTTATTTTTGGAGACAAGCAGTGGGAGAGATCTTTTTTGGAGGGTGGAGGGGGGGGGGCGGTTAGTAATGAGGAAGGGCGGAGCAGTAAAAAAGGGCATTGGATAGAATTCTACTGTGTGGTCTATTAGCATGGGATGAGGGGCTTGGGGGGGGGTTGCATGGGCACACGCTTGGAGGAGAACATGACATCAAGTTTGAGAAAAGTAGTAAGTGTGTTTGTGTAGAGTCTGCGTGAGTGTGCGACTCGTACCTCTGTGCAAGGTGTGGGGAAAGGTGAGACAGCTACGGATAGGTAGGTAGAGATAGATAGATAGATAGATAGATAGATAGATAGATAGATAGATAGATAGATAGATAGATAGATAGATAGATAGATAGATAGATAGATAGACAGATAGATAGATAAATAGACAGATAGATAGATAGATAGATAGACAGACAGACAGACAGATAGATAGATAGATAGATAGATAGATAGATAGATAGATAGACAGATAGACAGAAAAGATAGATAGATAGATAGATAGATAGATAGATAGATAGATAGATAGATAGATCAGATAGATAGATAGATAGATAGATAGATAGATAGATAGATAGATAGATAGATAGATAGATAGATAGATAGATAGATAGATAGATAGATAGACAGACAGACAGACAGATAGATAGATAGATAGATAGATAGATAGATAGATAGATAGATAGATAGATAGATAGATAATCCATTTCACCTGTTGATCTCTGCACCCCCCCCCCCCCCCCCCGAAAAGCCCTACTAGATCTCCTTTAAAAAAAAGTGAATTTTAAAAATCCTTCAAAAAGCACAAACATTCACCAGGATCACATTTCGCGGAATTAAAACCCTCGCTCTCAAAACTCTCAAGAAAAGAAACAGTAGCGTTCGCCACCTACCTCCCAACCACTTGCTGAAGAAACGGATCAAAGCCCAACCAATCAAGAGAGGTAACCAGTAAAAACTTGGGGTTCGATCAATGATTATCTGCCTTAGTCTTTGTTTCCTTTATTTTTCCTCCCTCTTTCTTTGTGAAACCACGAACGCGACACGCTTGACCTGAATGTGAGGGAGGAGGGGAAACAGATGAGGCAGTAGGCCTTTTACATGCAACAAAGTTGAGAGACAGAGAGAGAGAGAGATTTTTCTCGCTGAGGGTTTTCGTTTTTAAAAAGATGGATAGCCAAAAGTGGCACAACAATTCTGCTGGTATAGAAAATGCAGCGCCTATGGATATAACATTTTTCTCACCTCATTATAAAGTGCTTTTTTTGCAGCCACTTTTTTTTTCGTTCATCGGAGGACTAAGTGAAATGAAACAAATTAGTACTCTAAGAAATACTTGCATTGCACCTACTAAATGGGGCAATATATAAGAAGGAATATTTTTCTTCTGCAAAAGCTGAGAGGCTAAAAATATATTATTTCAAACTTTGAGGCTTGCACTTCAGACCTAAGTGCCAGTCTATCTTTCTTTATAGCTATCACTATCAGAATCTACCTGTCCTTAGCCTATATCTAAGTCGGTTTATACATGTAGCCTATGTATCTATGTAACAAATAATGTTATCGTTTATTGATGATGTCCAAAAATGAACTAATAAAATCACTGTTGTTACGTGACAACATCCATTGTGATTTTGAAAGCAGAAATTCATTGTGCTTTGTTTCTTGGAATTTCTTGCTATCAATTTCAACAGTTTCTGTTACACTACAGTATGGAATTTTCATATAGATGTATTATCCGTCATTTAATTGTTATTTTTTGGAGGGGAATGGGGACGGGGGGCGGCAAGTTCGTGCGTAAGAAACAAAACAAAAAAGGGGGGGTGGGGGGGTATTGGTGGTGGGAGTTCATGATGGAATCTACTCCTTCACAGCCTGTACTAAGTTTTACAGATTTTCTCCGGTGTTTTATATTCTACATTTCCTGTGAAAATGTCAAAAAGCTATAGGCCTACTATTATTTTCATGTTATGTGAACTATTTTTATATAATTATGATCTGTGCTGAGTGTTTTGCTTTCAACTTCTATTCTTCTAAACTGTTTCATGCATGTTTTGGAGAAAGTGTGAAGTATTCGAAATTCACACATAACAAAGAAAACGACCAAATAAAAAACTAACAGAGAGCAAGAGAGAGAGAGAGAGGTGGGAGGGAGAGAGAGAGAGAGAGAGAGAGAGAGAGAGAGAGAGAGAGATTCATCAAGACTGTAAAACAAAACCTGAAACAAACTAACCGTGACAGCTTCTATTATTCTTCCTGTAGCTATTAAGTGCTGACGGTTCAGTTAAGAAAACAACCTATCGTGACGGTAAGTGAAAAGTTAACACCGTATCAACTTTCTCAGTTCTTGTCTGCCTCTCTTTCGTGTATTGAGAGCCTCGCGCGAGAGGGGCACACAAGTTTCTAGGGACGCCAGACGGTAGCCAAGACCACCTGCTGAGCGAGCGGGAAATGATAAGCTCCGCCTAAAGTAGGTGGGGCAAACTGACACTGAGTCAGCCTCTTGTGCCGCGGTTGTCCGAACCGAAAACTCGGATGTTTTTCTATTGTTAATCCTGAGTGGACGAGGGGAAAGGAAATTAGAAGATGCCCAAGACTTCATCCCGAAATAACATAAAAAGAGGGAAGACAGAACGAGAGATGAAGGGGGAGGGGGTGGGGGATTTCACTCATGAATAATTTCTCAGAGAGAGAGCGAAAGACAGAGACAGAGAGAGAGATGGTGGACGGGAAAGGGAGTGGGAGAGAGGAGACAGAGAGAGAGAGAGAGAGGGGGGGGGGGAGAGTGTGTTTTCAAATTAGCATAATCTTTCATTTTCTAACAGAAAAAAAAAAACAAGATAAGAATGTCTGATAACTAATTAGGGACTGTAAAGGGTCTAAATAATTAGTAATAAATTGTCTTTGGGATGACAAACAGGCGTGAAAATACACATAAAATGATGTCAAAGAAAAGGCCCCAGAAGAATTACGCCTCCCCCCCCCCCCTCCACTTTGTCTCTCTCTCTCTCTCTCTCTCACGATTTCCTGTCTTCCCCCATCCTTTCCCCAATCCCATCCCCGGTTTCACTGGCGTATTTTAATTGAGACATGTTTTTTACGCCACAACAACGAAAACAACAGCCACGGCAGCAAAAGCAGCAACAACAATAACCACAACTACAGTAAGGACAACAACGAACAACAACAACAACAAATAGCAACAACAAAAAACAAACAGCAACAACAAGGAGAACACAGCATCAACAACAACAGCAACACAAAAATAGCAACAACAAGAGGAACAACAACAGTAGAAACAACAGTAACAACTGAAGCAGCAACAACAACAACAGTAGAAACAACAGTAACAACTGAAGCAGCAACAACAACAACAGTAGAAACAACAGTAACAACTGAAGCAGCAACAACAACAACAGTAGAAACAACAGTAACAACTGAAGCAGCAACAACAACAACAGTAGAAACAACAGTAACAACTGAAGCAGCAACAACAACAACAGTAGAAACAACAGTAACAACTGAAGCAGCAACAACAACAACAATAGAAACAACAGTAACAACTGAAGCAGCAACAACAACAGTAGAAACAACACCGGCACATACACCAACAACAGCAACAGCAGCAACATCAACATCAACAACAGCCACAACAAAAACAACACAATACCAGAAGTAAGCAACAACACTGGCAGAAACTACAACATTAACAGCCACAATAATAACCAGAACAACAGCTACAACACCATGAACAGCAGCAGCCACAATAGCTGCAGCAACAGCCAGAACAGCAACAAACAACAATAGCAACAATAACAGCAACAACAACAACAACAGATTTTGTCACTGTACGCTCTTGGAATAAACACAAAATCGTCAACATTTTTAATGTCTTTCTCCATTTGGTGCAATTCCTGGTTTGTTTGTACAGTCTAGTATGTAGGAATAGATTGCAAGTTTTGTAATCATACTGCAGTTGGGACTAGAGGATGAACATGTAAACATGTAAAACTTTGTGAGTATACGTGACCAAATATTATGAAACTTTCTACACTGCCTCAATTCTAGTCCAATTCTAGAGGGACACGTATGCCTGGAGGCAATGTGCTCGCCTCTCATGCCAGAGGTACTGGGTTCGATTCCCGGTTGGGGCAGACATATTGGAATTTGAGTAGGAAACTCCTGCCCCTGATCCTTTGGTAGGTAGGATTGAGCACCTAGTCTTCTCGGATAAGGACGAAAAACTCGGAAAGTCTGTTTTGTACGTTGCCCACGTTATAGATACCTTGGCAGTTAAAAGCCGATAAGAGCAGACCTAACAAAGCCGCTCCCCAGGAAAGATTAAAAAAAAACAACTAATCCCTACAACAAAAACACACACACAAAAATTCAAGAACAAGAAAAACTAAGACAAAAATAAAAGACTTGCAAATACTAAAGGCAGAGATGCTCTGACAACAAAAAACTTACACCAATTCTAGATCCACTATAGTATGATACTGACATCTGCAACAACTGCTGTGTTTCTAACCAACTCTCCAGTTGGAATAATTACAGATATTCTGATGCAGTCCCCCACGGCCGCAAGTGCCGTGATCCTCTGCCACATCAAGCGAGTGGTCAGCACACTGAACGAAATAACAAGGATCTCCAGAGATAAATGGAAAAAAAAAAAAAGAAATCGGAGCTCAGTTTTACAGTATATGTGTATTTATTGTTCTGTAATCGCTACGTGCCCAAAAACACAGGTCTCGCTGTCCATGCACGTTGCCATGTCGTCACCAATCCTGCAAGCCAAAAAATGTACAAATATAAGTAGGCCCGTCACAAGGTTATATTCTCAGATTGCGCATGAGTAGATAAATCAAATTCCCAGATCAGAGTTTCTTAACTTTTTTTTTTTTTTTGTCCCACGCCCAGCTTCAATTTTCAAAAAAAATTTTTTTGTGCAGCACAATAAGACTGTTTTTGCCTCAACAAGAAATTATAGCTCAACGTTTTCCAGATTTTCCTTAATGTACATTATATGGACACACAAAAAAAAAAAAAATGTACATTATAGGGACACAACGAAAAGAGGTCCAAGAACCAGCTGATTAAAGTGGGAAAAAATATCTTTGTAAGGGACTTGCAAACATTTTATATAATCGGTCAGTTGGTAAAAGAAAAATTACTCCAAGAAAAAACAAAGGCTGATTTTTTTTCCATGAAACAAACTAGATCTCTATCACTAAGTCTTGATTAAAGCAGTTTATTTTGTAACAAATTTCAAACCTGCACTATATGCGGATTTTTTTTTAAAGCCTGCCCCTACGAAGGCCGAAGGCCCAAATAACTTGGAGTTTAGAGTAATAAAAAAAACAACGAGTCGAGCAATCAGCGACACAAAGCAAATTTAAAAAAAAAATACTTCCCCAACATTTGGAGACTCCAAATGTAATAAAGAACCTTCTTCAAAAGTTCATGTAAATCACAGCTGTATGAGCCATTATTTTTGGGTGAACACACAGACAGACACATATTCGCTTTTATTTACTTACTTTATAACATCAAGTATTATTAGAAAACTGTATGGTTTTTTTTTAGTTTTTTTTTTTTTCTTTAGACCTGATAGCACAATCACAGATCCGTATACTATTTATTTTATTATTATACCAAGCATTTCTTTCATATACTGCGCCACTGGGCCCCGCCCCCTGTCCCCCCCCCCCCCCCGATCAGAGCACAAACTATGTACACGCCTTTTTAGAGGTACGAAGAAGGGACTGTCCCATTTTATCTCTGGTCTCTTTGGTCAGACTGAACATCATAAATGCCATGGTCCTGCCCTCTTTCCTGTATTACTGCTAGCACTCACACAGATCTCACCTCCTTTTGAATCAACACCTGGTTGAGCAGTGGTTTGCGCAGTCATATCCCATCTCGTGCACGGTGGGAGGAGGTGAGTCTATGCAACGGATCAAACACTTATAGAAGCACGAATTTAAATCGTCAGTGAACATGGCTGCCCTCACAAAGAACATCAGGAACGCAAGAATTACACCGATTTTCATCTGTTGAGAAATTAAAATACAGAAATATTTTCTAATTAAGTTGTGTTTCATAAGTTGTATTAATTTCGTAATAGCAACAAACAGCAACAGCCATGATAAACTATATAATTTTAACAGTCATTATCATATTATAAACATCTTCTT
Source organism: Onchidella celtica (assembly GCA_963931925.1). Classification (NCBI taxonomy): domain Eukaryota; kingdom Metazoa; phylum Mollusca; class Gastropoda; order Systellommatophora; family Onchidiidae; genus Onchidella; species Onchidella celtica. The sequence continues at coordinate 35,890,311 of OZ007573.1, forward strand.
ATTATACAAAAAAAAACAAAAAAAGGTGCGGAACTCATTCTCTGTGGTTCAGTGTGGCCACTTGTTTTTGCTGAACGCTAAAACCTAAATAACAGTGTCAAACATTATAAAATTAATATAATCCAAGCACTTTTGTATCCAACTATAATTGTGGATATTGAAGTTCCCGGCGATCTTTTAAAAAATGTTTTTATGACAATAAAATGCAATGACCTTTTTTTTTTCTTTATTTTGGATCTCTTTGAAAAGCGCAGTGCAAGGGGAGATTGTATTTGATATAGATCTACGTTCAGCTTGAAAATTAGATTGGTGTTGGGAGGATAGAATTAGAAAAGGAGATACTGGGGAGTGAGATAGGTCGGGAAAGGGAGAAAACAAACCCATTCAAAACAAGACTAAGAGATTAAAGTTGGGTTGAAATCCAGTTTTTGTTCTTGGTTACTGAATGCTGAACATGACCATTTTCTCATTAGTAAGCTACAAGAATGATCTCTCTCCGCCCCCCCCCCCCTCTTTAAAAAAAAAAAAATGACCAAGTCACATGAACAGCGCAAACTACTCGTGCTGACAAACTCCGACTTTAAACCATGACTTCCTTAAAAATTGTCTTTTTCGGAACTGAAACAATGACATTTCTGAAACAACAAAAGCAAAACGCAAAAAGAAAAACGTGTGCAGTCCAGCGAGGAGTTGGAAGATGACGCCATGACATTTAGTTTCAATGAGACAACAAGGACCAGCCAACCAGTTGCAGCTCACTCAAACCTAATGTTGTGACGTCACCATCCACTGACTAGGACCATCAACATCAGCTACAGCAGCCCTAGGCTTATAGATATAGACTCTATTCACTAAATAAGATCAGCATCTTAGAACAACATTTGACCACTTACTTTGCTGAAAGATGGATAAAACGTCTGAACTTGTGTGGCCCAAAACAATGATCCTTCCAGCAGGCGACACCACAGCATAGCTTGACCACTGAATATGTGCCACGTTTCGTCTAGGGGACGCTTTTATTCAAGCTTTGATGCAGTGAGATATAAATAAATCCTCTTGGGAATGGCAAACAAGCGTGAAAATACACATAAAAATGCTATCAAAGAAAACACCACTGAACAATAAATATTTTGGTACGGTAATAAAAAGAGATATCAGGTAATAAAGCTACTTTGCCAAGTTTAAGTTGCAATGATCACGTACAGACAAAATTCCCTCACTTTAACTCTAATATTCATAATAAATGGATTGACAATTAATTTCATACACAAATATGGAGAATATCTGTTGACACCTATGTCAGTTTACTGCCTGCCTGATGTGCAAGGTCTACTAAGTAAAATTTGCGACCCTGTGCTATATCTCGACATTAGATCTTGTTTGTCCTGTCTCCATTTTCTGAACAACTGAAGATCTCTTTGACACTTAGGCAAAACATTCGAGTTGGAGTAAACAAGAACTAAGGCCCCGATATGTAGAGAAAGGAAATCACATTAGCCTAAATTAATTTAAGTCCCTTGAATTTTTGTCAAAAGTATTAACTCTCTCTCATTGGCAGTGTCGTCAGTGTTGACAACATGGAAGATATTGAAAGGATTATTATAAGGGGTGACTATAATCGTGGTCAGTATTATCATTATTGCTATCTGTTCTAGATGGCATTTTCTTAATGGAGAAACAAGTACAGATTTTAGACTGCAGAAAATTGAGGAGGTGTACCTCCTATTAAGAAACAAGCAAAACAAGAGAGATACCGAGAAAGCGAGAGAGAGAGAGAGAGAGAGAGAGAGAGAGAGAGAGAGAGAGAAGGCGAGAGGGATAGAAAGAGAGAAATAGAGAGGCAGAGTGAAGGAGATAGATAGAGAGGCAGAGTGAAAGAGAGAGATAGAGGGGCAGAGTGAAAGAGAGAGTGAGAGAGAGAGAGAGAGAGAGAGAGAGAGAGAGGGAGAGACAGAGAGACAGAGAGAGAGAGACAGAGAGAGAGAAGGCGAGAGTGATAGAAGGAGAGAGACAGAGAGGCAGAGTGAAAGCGAGAGACAGACAGAGAGAAACAGAGACACAAATACGCAATCAGAGACAGAGAGAAAGAGAGAGAGAGAGAGAGAGACAGGGAGAGAGAGAGAGAGAGAGAGAGAGAGAGAGAGAGAGAGACAGAGAAAGAGAGTATCTACCAATTATACAGACTAGCTGACTTCCCCGTTCTACGAACGGGGTGGATGACATGCAGGGACATTATACACACACACACAACTGTCATTCAGTACCCCCATGACATTTTTCTTACCTTGTCTTGTCAGTTCTGGAGAACTTCTCTGTAGACCACATTTTCTGTGTGAAGAGAGCTGTTTCCCGTTAACAATCTCACAGAGTCCCTGGAGCCAACACGGCTCATGGCCACGTATAACTGTCCATGTGAAAAAAAAAGGCTGCTGCACATGAATGCCAATTTTTGTCAAAGTCTGTCCTTGTGACTTGTTTGCTGTGATGGCAAAGGCCAGTCGGACAGGAAACTGTTTCCGTTTCATTTGAAATGGGAATATGTTGTCTGATGGCACAATTGGGATGCGAGGAATGAACAACTGTTTCCCAGCATGGGGTCCACATGCTATTTCAGCATCGATGATATGCTCATGTAGGTTCTGGACTGTGTAGCGAGTCCCATTGCAATGTCCATTTGCAGGATCTAAGTTGCGCAGCAGTATGATAATACTGTTTTTCTTCAGCATCAGTTTGTGAGGTGGCATACCCGAGGGACACAATGAGTTTATAAACTCTAGGTGGTACTGGTGCTCATTTTCTTCCACTGAATCGTGACTTCTATATAATTTTGTTTCGCCAGGTAATTTCTCCAAAATTTTGCCATTTAGTTCATCAACATCCTTGTTTGTTGGACAAATGATTGAACGTGACGCCAGCCAATCAGAGTCATTATAGTTTTCTTCCATACCTCCGAATACAAAATCCAACAGCTCTTGTTCACTTTTCACTGTCATATCTTCAGGGAGTTTCATGGCAAATTCGCTAATACTTTTATCCACCAACTGTGTCCCATCACCGATGCTCAGCAGGTAGTCTGAAAATTCTGTTGATTCACCCGACAAAGCAACCCTCATATTTTCTTTCAGCTGATACACACTTACTTTGCCCCATAAATATGAAGACTTCAATGTTGCATCAACAATCTGAGGTCTGGCTCCATGACGAACAACAGGTAGTATTTGGCGCCAATCACCGGCAAGCAGCACTGTGATACCCCCAAATGGTGACTCATTCCCATGTAGATCCTGCAAGTAAGTGCAAGGTTCTGTCCACAGCTTCAAAAATGTGCTTATTTCCCATTGATATTTCATCAACTATCAGCAGTTCAGTTTTGCGAAGTAACATGCCAGTCGCATCACGGGGAGAAACATTGCACATTGAGGTTTCATTGATGATGAGTGGAACTTTGCATCTGCTGTGTAGTGTTCTCCCATTTGATAACAAAGTTGCTGCAATTCCTGACAGAGCTGTAGCCAGAGCAATTTTCTTGTGTGCGCGCACAGAATCAAGAATCAGGTTAATAGTGTGAGTTTTTCCAGTTCCTCCACTGGCATCCAGAGCAAAGATCTTTCCATATCTATTGAGAACTGAGTCCATTACTGCATCAAAAACTACTTTCTGTTGCCTATTAAGTTTTGGATATTCATTGTGGACTTTGTCTCTGAGCGCATCACAATTCTGATTCATTTCCTCGAAGATGATTGTCGGCATTCCATCTTGATATCTTTCTCTCTCTGCTTTCGGCAGCTGAAAATCCTTGTCGAAAAGTAGTCCTTCGTGATCAAGTATTTCTTGAAGGTAGATCAGTACCTGATTTTCAATGATGTTGCTGAGCTGATCAGTATTGTGTTGCCTCATAACACCCCTACACAGTTCCATTTTATGTCTGTTCCAGAACTCTAGAGGATTTGCTGGTCTGTTGTAAATTAAGATTGCAGCCTTGGCCTTGGGTCAACAGCACCTTCCACAAAAGTAGTAGCATTAAGAGCAAGTCCACATGTTGGCTCTCTTTTTCGTTGTCTAGGTCTATTTTCTACTATTTCAATCTCATTTTCTAGATCTAGGTGTTGACGATGCCTGACCCTCTCCTCCTCCTGAACTCTTCCAGTGTCTTCTAGCCTATCCCTCTCCTGAGCTCTTATATTGTCTTGTCTACGCGTTCTAGGAGAAAAGCAGGTACGATTGCTCTTCCTAGGCATTGTGCAACATTTATCTGGTCTATCACATGTTGCCACTGTTATTTACTAAATTTTATAGAGTAGATCTAACCTGAATAACATCACTGCACGCCTCACATTCACATGCAACCAAGTTTACTTGAAAAAAAGCTAACACCACTGACGCGTGCAAGAAGTGATACAATCTCATCCACATTCAGATTTCCTGCCTTTTAGAGAAAGATGACTTGTAAAAAAGCCAAATTTTAATTTAACAGAGGCCAAAAATAAGCCATACAGTTTCTTTTGTAGGCCATTATAAAATTCTTTTCCTGAAGGTAGGAAAGTCTATTTTTCACAAACTTAAATTTGAAAATAAGCTATGCTTGTTATTCTGCTGTCAAACAAAAAGTCGAAGGGTAGAACAAACATTACTTATATCACAATTTTTGCAGACCAAACTTAATTATGTGGAGGCCAATATTTTTCTTTTTGGGTGAAAAATATGCTAACTTGGCAAGTACTGAAATAAATTACTGTCCCGGGCAAAATGGCTTAAAAATAGGTTCGGTGAGTCGTGGTGAATTCTCACCATTTCTATTCGCGATAAAAGCAGCAAAATATGATATTTTACCAAGCATAAAATTCCTTTCTCATTAGCATCCTGCACATTTCCACTGGTCAACTAATGTAATGCATATTTTTGTATAATTTTTTGTTGTTTCTGTGGATCAGTAAGTGTGCCAACAGTTAGAGCCCTAGCTCCATTATAGTATGATTTCAACCCTGATTACTAATGAAAATTGTTAACCTACAACTCTTATGTTTAATGGCTCTTCAGTCTATATTTGATCATGCTATACAATTTATGACCAAGTCAGTCAACCTCACCCCCCCCCCCCACCCAACCAACCCAACCCGCCCCCCTGAAATAAATAAATAAATAAATAAATAAATAAATAAACAGGCAACAACAATAACACCACCATTCTCAATAAATACAACTTTGCACAGCTTTCAAAACCTGGCAAATGGTGAAAAATTATGTACTTTGTATAAATCTGTTTCATTGCTACACAGTCTTCACAAATTTGACTTTACAGCCTCAGAATTTAAACATACAATCCTGAAAATGCTCGGTCCCCACTTTTGTACAAAGTTAATTTTAACCCCCTGGTATCCAAGGTTGAACAACAGCAAGTACAACAACAACAACAACAGCAACAGCAACAACAGCAGCAATAACAACAACAACAACGACAAGTACAACAACAACAACAACAACAACAGCAGCAATAACAACAACAACAACGACAAGTACAACAACAACAACAACAACAACAACAACAACAGCAACAACAAAAACAGATTTTGTTATCTGTCTCAATTTTCACGAGTTTCAAGTCACTGTACAGTCTCGGCATAAACAAAATCGTCAAAATGGCCAGACTCCACATTGTGCAAAGCTGGTTAACAGTCTAGTAATGAGTATGTAGGAATAGATTGGCAAATTTTGTAATTCTACTGCAATGGGGCTAGAGGACGAACATGTAAGCATGTAAACCTCTATGAGTATACGTTACCAAATATTATAAAACTTTCTACATTGTTTCAATTCTTTCTCCTTTATAATATGATACCGGCATCTGCAACAACAATAGTACTTCCACTCTCCGCTTGGAGGAATTACAAATCCTAGTCCACACGAGCAAAATAAATAATCTTTCAAATTCTTTTTGTCCAATTCTCATCAAATAGGTCACAATAAATAGGCCACAAGGATTCGATGCAAAGACTAGTAAAACTCACTGTCATGCCACAATTTCACCTAGAAATACACAGATTTGATAAAGTTGATTTTCTACAAGCAAAGTATAAAGAGGGGAGTAGAAGGCAATTTCCGGTCATACGTTTCAATTTCAAGTAAGGAAAATGATTCCCTTTTTTTTCACAGCTCCAAACAATAACAAATAAATGAAATAAAAGGCTGAATTTTATACCAAATGGACGTGTGGACAGAACTTAAAGTCAACATTTCAGGCAGTTCCCAAAGTTTCATCATTATTTCTTTTGTTACTTATGTGCAGGTCTAGAAGGTTCCGCTGTTCTTGGCATTTACAGATCACATTTCTTGTTTTTATTTTTCTTCTTCTTCTTTCTGTGTGTTTTTATGCTGAGGATTTGTTTTGTTTTGTTTTATTCGTTTTTTTGTAGAATTTGGCGAGGGCCGTGGCCTTCTTTGGTCTGCTCTTCTTGTCTTTTAACTGCCAAGGTATCTTTAAGGTGCGCAACGTACACACGAGCACTCAAACGTTTTTTTGTCCATATCCGAGAAGTCTGTGTGCTCGATCCTACCTACCATATGACCCCCCCCCCCCCCAAAAAAAAATAAATTCCAAAATGCCTTCACGGACGGGGATTCGAACCTGTACTTTTGGCATGAGAGGCGAGCACCTTGGATTGAGTTTTTTGTTACTTGGTCACAAAGTTTTAGCTACTTATAATAATGTTCAGTCTCTAGCCCCTATATAGTCAGTATTTGAATGCAGTCTACCCCCCTCCCCCACCCCCGGGTGAGTCCCGTGATCCTCTACCACATCAAGCAAATAATTATGATTAGCACACTGAACAAAACGACAAGGATCTCCAGAGATAAATGAAAAAAAAAAAAAGAAATTCGAGCTCAGTTTTACAGTATAGGTGTATTTATTGTTCTGGCATCGCTACGTTCACAAAAAACACAGGTGCAGCTGTCCTTGCACTATCCCTTGTTGTTTATCCTGGAAAATGTACAAATATTAAATACACCAGTCACAAGATTACATGATTATAGATGAATAGACAGGAGCTGCAGAATAATACACATCAAAGCAAACCGATACCATTCTGATCAGACCTCGTAAGGGATAAAATTTTCGAAATACGTTTTTCAGGCTAAATGCGTTCTTTGAGTCAAGCTGCACATTACACAGAAACTCTGTATAGGAAAACCGGAGAAAAAGTGTTTTAAATCAATATAAACCAAAAAAACCTATGTCCACCCTCTCCATTTTCCATTCTGATCAGACCTCATAAGCGCTAAGACTGTCGCTCGAGAGCTCTGATCACAGCGAAATGCAGTGATTCTTGACGCCTAGTAGAGCTTACAAGTAGTGTAGTCGCTAAATCTAGTGAGGTAAGGTCTTGCCGACTGTCTTTTACCATTGACGTACTCTCTATAATATCTGGGACAATGAACAGGGTTGGGCAAGCTTGTGAGAAGTCACCTCCACTGCCTCTTCTTCCGACACTCTGAACTTTGTCATAACCAACGCAATTAAATTTCAAATTAAGTTCATGTCTTCCTTCCCGACGAGGAAATCACTTGACCATTTAAGGGCACAATAAAGACTATCCATTCTCAGCGAGCAACTTACACAACCAAATAAGGACATAGTATAGACTGTTCATTCCCAAGGAGGAAATAATTTGACCATACCTGTGGACAGGTCATTCGAATTTGAAAGTCCCAAGCAACACTCTTATGCGATAACACATCACAAAAATCTATTTACTGCGTGAAGATTGGTGAACATGAAAATGCAGACAAACACAAGTAATAAACACCAGCTTGAATCGAATGCCCATAAGTCGTGGTGAGAAAATCCTAAGATGTCTCCGAAGAAAAAGTCAGTCATTCATAAACAGGTCCTTAAAGAGTGCCCTACGTCCATTGATTTGAATGTGTCAAATTCGGCTATTTATGAACTCTTGAGAGACGTCAATGACCAGACGTTCGAAAGTTTGCAAGATTTGTCCTTTTCAGCTTATAATGACAGTATTCTTGACGATTCGGTAGTTGCTTAACCTGATGCAGTTTCTATCCAGGATATTTATGTGCATCCGCCAGCTTACAACTTTAAGGGCAACCTTCACTCACTGCAGTTACTGCTCAGGGCGATGTGTATCCAACAATCAGCTTACGAATTCAACGGCAACATTCTCCTGCTGCAGTTTCTACCAACGAAAATCGTGCTCCGTTGATAGGTTCACCCATAATGGATCTGATATCACCTTCACCTAATAATGGAGATGTAC
>OZ007573.1:35903583-35988583 GCA_963931925.1 Onchidella celtica
TTATTATATAGATAAAAAAAAAAAAAGCATGGAGAACACAAGATACCCGTGGACGTGCCGACATGTCATTAAACACCAACTCAAACTTAAAACCAAAACTGAAACAATGACATTTTGGAAGAAAACAAAAGCAAAAAGCAAAAAGAAAAACGTGTGCAGTCCAGCGAGGAGTTGGAAGATGACGTCATGACATTTAGTTTCAATGAGACAACAAGGACCAGTCAACCAGTTGCAGCTCACTCAAACCTAATGTTGTGACGTCACCATCCATTGACTAGGACCATCAACATCAGCTACAGCAGCCCTAGGCTTATAGATATAGACTCTATTCACTAAATAAGATCAGCATCTTAGAACAACATTTGACCACTTACTTTGCTGAAAGATGGATAAAACGTCTGAACTGTGTGGCCCAAAACAATGATCCTTCCAGGAGGCGACACCACAGTATAGCTTGACCACTGAATGTGCGCCACGTTTTGCCTAGGGGACGTTTTTATTCAAGCTTTGATGCAGTGAGATATTAATAAATCTTCTTGGGAACGAGTGTAAGAATACACAACTAATGCTGTCAAAGAAAAGGCCACAGATCAATTACGCCCTTTTTTCCCCCCAGTTTGTGTCTCTGTCTGTCTCTTTCTCTCTCTCTCTCTCTCTCTCTCTCTCTCTCTCTCTCTCTCTCTTTCTTTCTCTCTCGCTCTCTCTCTCACGACTTCCTGTCTTCCCTCATCCTTTCCCTAATCCCATCCCCGGTTTCATTGGCGTATTTTAATTGAGACATGTTTTTTTAGGCCACAACAACGACAACAACGGCCAGGGCACCAAAAGCGGCAACAACAAGAACCACAACTACAGTAAGGACAACAAGAACAACAACAAACAGCAATAACAGCAACAACAACAACAAGAGGAACAGCAACAGCAGAAACAGTAACAACAACAACAACAGCAGAAACAACAGTAATAACTGAAGCAGCAACAATAACAGCAATAGAAACAATGTCAAGAACAGATTTAATTCATAAATGTTTCCACTGACTAAATTTTTGTGAGAGAGCAGTGAGTAATTTTTACAAACGTAATTATTGTGCGAGCCAGCATAACTTGGTCTCGTAAACAATTTGTTTTGAACAGTTTTTTTTTATAATAGATAGACAGAAGATCTGGGGAAGGATAGACGGACAGCGTAGGTGTGCATGCTGAGCACTTGTTATATCTCGTGTTTTGAACTAGGTTTAGTAGAGAGGGAAGGGGTGAGTAGGAATTAAATGTTGTTGAGACGTCGGTTGACGTACAGAAAATCCGTGAGCCAGAGTAAAAGCTCGGGGTTTTGAACATGTTAAGAATTTATTGCTATAAAATTACATTATATTGTATTGAGTGATTCGACCTTTGATGTCGACCCAAGGTCGTTGCGTAGGGCTGTTACTTAAAATAACTCAGTTCGGCAGCTGAGCTAGAAGTGGTTGCACCAATCACAATCCAGGAATTAGACGGTAAGCTGCAGATGCAGACCAGTATTTAAGGCCATACAGAACTTAGTTCTGGGCCACATGTAGACAATCCATTTACGAGGTGGTCGGCGATAGTCCTCAGCCAGATGAGAGACATAGAGACGCAGTTGAGCAGTCCATTGTGAGGAGCCTGATTTAAAGCTCCAGAGCCTAAGCTACTTGGTTTGATATAAACCCACAGCGTTTACATCCAGCGCTCTCACTCCCAGTGAGGGCCGCATGGTGAGAGTCCATACTAATTTGTAATGATCAAAGTGAACCGTTCTACTTACTTTTGAAGACAGTTTCAGAGCTACCGCCAGACAACGCATGGTTGTACAAGCATTCTCCATGGCGTGTCTAGAGGAAATGTCCATATCATAACATGTCTCATTGAATTAATAGAATTTAAACTGTTATATCCGTCGCCACGTGCGCGGATTCTATTTGGCATATAACTCATATGACCTGCAAGTAGTTAGATTGAATACGTTAGTCTTTATAGAAAGCTGTAGTTTCATTAGTTAGATTCAGTTGCCTTTGAATTGATATTTATATTTATAATTATATTTGTTACATTAATTCCTGTAATTAAACTGCCCTACAGTTCTGCTAAAAATCAAAGCAATTGATTTATTTAGTTTTTAGAGTGCAAGTATTTTTTTTTGTGTGTTCGTCGATTGTGGGAGCGGACCTCGAAAGAGTGTCAGTCGAAATATCCCCATCTAACCCACATCGCGACAAACAACACCGGCAGATACTGCAACAACAGCAGAAACAACAACAACAGCCACAACAATAACAAGAACAACAGCTACAACACCATCAACAACAACAATCACAGGAACAGCAACAGCCACAATAACAGCAGCAACAGCAAGAACAGCAACACACAACAATAACAACAATAACAGCAACAACAACGATAACAGATTTTGTCACTGTACACTCTTGGAATAAACATAAAATCGTCAAAATTGTCTTTCTCCACTTGGTGCAAAGCTGGTTTCTTTGTACAGTCTAGTATGTAGGAATAGATTGCAAATTTTGTACTCATCCTGCAGTTGGGACTAGAGGATGAACATGTAAGCATGTAAAAATTTGTGAGTATACCTGACCAAATATTATGAAACTTTCTACACTGCCTCAATTCTAGTTCAATTCTAGAGGGACAAGTAAGTCTGGAGGCAAGGTGCTCGCCTCTCATGCCAGAGGTACTGGGTTTGATTCCTGGTTGGGGCAGGTGTCACGAACGTGGGTTTAGTACTTACTAGATTGTACGGGATATGATGTTCGACTGCTTTTTTGTGTTAAATGAACTAAACCTCACTCACAAAAATACTAGTTACTAAGTAACAAAATGGGTAACTTTTTGTGTCAGACCTGCAGGGCCACAACCACGGATTTATTTACGATAAGTTAAAAAAATATATGTAAATGTGAAATCAATATCATGAACAACAATGTCAATAGTAATTCATATTAAGTCTGGATCTATTCTAGATCTAATATAAATCTAACTTTAAGTCTAACTAGGTTATCTAAACTAATTCTAAATCAATTCCTTTCATCCTTATAAATCCCCTACTGAAATACTAACCCCTTAAATATTCTAGATCTAGCTATCAACTACGGTAACTGTCCTCAGTACATTATCTATTATTATTTGCCAAAGGCTGAACTGTGTAATGGGTTACTTAAGTAATTCTACAGATCATATAGAAACTGTATACAACAGAGTATTTCAGACAATACTTGAAGTCCTAACAATTTATAAACTTGCCTTGCTCACTAAGGAGACGTAGGCATAGGATTATCTCTAGACTTTTAAATCACTGTCGCCTTCATACTGTTAACGACAAATCCTATGGCTTTCAATCAACAAGACCAGGCATAATTCCACATTGTTTTCTGTATGGTCGAAAACCATTACTGAGCACTGTCACACTTGGAAATTTTGTATAGTAGTGACGAATTAGATCCCCGCAGCTGGGTAGACCCCTGATAGCAATAATTATCAATACGCCGGCTTTGATTAGTTGTCAATTTAACCGTTTCAGGTGTGACGTCAGTCAAGATATAATCCCCCCTTTAAGTCTAAACTTACACGTCTATTTTCAGTGTTGCCTGATATTTTTCTGTTTTAAAGATGGAAGCCCTCCTATTCTTTAAGTTTATTTAGATTCTCTTTGTCACGAGTGGAGTGAGTGCAATTAAGGGGATTGCTACAGAGCGGGTGTAGAGTAAGAAGGGCTCACGGCAGACAAGTGGGGAAAGACGTGAAAGGAAGAGAGTAAAATTAACGCACGAAGACAAGTAAGGAAAGCGTGCATGTTATGAGTGGTGGGGGTCTGAATGAGGCGAAAGCGCTGTATTACTATCACTGCAAGTTAGAAGGTCCTACTGAACGGACGCTAGTAAGAGCCCAGCGGGCGAACATAAGGGGAGCAGTCGAGAGACCAGTGAGAGAGTTTTTCCAGTGATGAATGGTAGGTAGAACGTTGATTGATAATTATGATTGATGTATTATATTATATTCGTCTATTACCATGATGTAAATAAGTATATGTGAGGAATGTGGAAGTCCTTGATATTGGATATAGCAATGTGCGCCATGAGCGATAGATGAAAGTGAGTTCATGGATTTGTAGCGCGAGTGAGTAGTGTGTACTCCGATGGAGGTGTGTTACCGTAAGATGTGTGGTGAGTGAAAGGTGAACTATTGTGTGTACGCGTCATGGGTTGTAAGGAGAGGTGGAGTGAATAGAAATGGTATGGCATTATACCAATGTAATGTTATTCTTGTAGGTGTCGAGGACGGGCCGCAGAGCCACCTCGATGAGCACAGGGGATAGGCCAGCATATGGCCGGAGGCCACACATAGGCCAGAAGTGAGGCTGTCAGCGCAGGACAGTAGAGGCGCATAAAGTCGTGGCAGACAGGCCACGGACAGGGACGTAGATATGAGCGTGAATGTGATAATGTACTATTGCCATGTTGATGGGCTATGGAAATGATAATGTGCTATTGCCCTGCTGAGGTGCTAGTGGAATGCTAAGGTGTATGACAATAGGAAGGAGATATTGAAAGACTGCGGTGCCAGTGAATTATTAATGTGCTATTAAGACCCTGAGGGGAGAGGCTGAGGCCGAAGTGCCTTGAGGAAGTAACTACCGGGTTGTGGATCCGAGGAAGAGTGCATGTGAGAATAAGGCCGTTGTACGGCAGTTAATTTCAATAATATAATGTATGTAATTGCGCTATTATCTGTATAATTATGTTTAATAAATGTGTGAGTCTGATGGATTGTTCTGTTAAGTGTTAAACTTGTTTGTTCGTGATTGTTGTCCTGTCATAAACTATTACATCTCCCAGTCTGGGATTTGTGACACTCTTATCTATTCTTAAATGGTCCGTGATGTCCTGTTTACTGTTGCGTCTGCTTCCGCTGCCCTGCTGGTCAACGGTCTGCTAATGATGCAGTACCCCCTCGGTTAAGCATGTCGTCACAAAAGCCCCATCTCTATCTAGTTACTAGGAGACAGCTGACGCAGCACACATGTTTTTCTTCACTACCGCTGCTCCCCCCTCCCCACGATTACTTTAGCCTAGTGCCAACAATAGCACCTCGTAGTTTCTTTCGCTGAACGTGTGCCCTCCTGTTGAACCCACTACGGGAATTTATAATTAATTGGATCCTGACAGCACGCATATTGGAATTTGGGTACAAAACTCCTGCCCCTGATCCTATGGTAGGTAGGATTGAGGAAATAGTCTTCTCGGATAAGGACGAAAAACTCGGAAAGTTTGTTTTGCACGTTGCGCACGTTAAAGATACTTGGCAGTTAAAAGCCGATAAGAGTAGACCTGACAAGACCGCTCATCAGGCAAAAATTTAAAAAACAAACTAATCCCTGCTACTAAAACACACACACACATACAAAAAAAAAAATCAAGAACAAGAAAAATTAAGACAAAAACAAAAGACTTGCAAATACTAAAGGCAGAGATGCTCTGACAAATAAAAACTTAACACCAATTCTAGATCTACTATAGTATGATACTGACATCTGCAACAACTGCAGTGTTTCTGATCAACTCTCCAGTTGGAATAATTACAGATATTTTGATGCAGTCCCCCACGGCAAGTGCCGTGATCTTCTGTCACATCAAGCGAGTGGTCAGCACACTGAACGAAATAACAAGGATCTTCAGAGATAAATGGAAAAAAATAACAGAAATTCGAGCTCAGTTTTACAGTATATGTGTATTTATTGTTCTGTCATCGCTACGTGCCCAAAAACACAGGTCTCGCTGTCCTTGCACGTTCCATGATGTCACCAATCCTGCAAGCCAAGAAATGTACAAATACTAGAAGGCTAGTCACAAGATTCCATTCTTACATTGCGCATGAGTAGATAAATGAAATTGCCAGATCAGTGTTTCTTAATCTTTTTTGTCCCACGCCCAGCTTCAGTTTCTAAAAAAAAATTTGTTTTTTAAAATTTGCGACCCCCCCCCCCCCCCCCCAATCAGACAAAGTTATTGTACAAACAAAGTAAATATGACATAGATATCTCACCACCTTGACAATCACAGTCCTAAACCATCCAGGTGAAACATAATAATACAGATCAAAGCAAATAGAGAAAGACTTTTTGCCTCAACAAGAAATTATAGCTCAACGTTTGCCAGATTTTTCTTAATGTACATTGTAGGGACGAAAAAATGTACATTATAGGAACAAAACCAAAAAAGGCCCAAAACCGAGCTGATCAAAGTGGGAAAAAATATCTTTGTAAGGGACTTACAAACATTTTATATAATCGATCAGTTGGTAAAAGAAAAATTACTCCAAGAAAAAAACAAAGGCTGATTTTTTTTTTCCAGGAAACAAACTAGATCTCTATCACTACAAGTCTTGACTAAAGCAGTTTATCTGGTAACAAATTTAAAACCTGCACCACGTGCGGACTTGTTTTAAAGCCTGCCCCTTCGAAACCCGAAGGCCCAAATAACTTGAAGTTTAGGGTAATAAAAAACGAGGCGAGCAATCAGCGACACAGAGTAAACTTTAAAAAATACTTCCCCAACATTTGGAGACTCCAAATGTAAAAAAGAACCTTCTTCAAAAGTTCATGTAAATCCCAGTTGTATGAGCCAGTATTTTTGGGCGAATACACAGACAGACACATATTCGCTTTTATTTACTTACTTGATAACATCAAGTATTATTAGAAAATTGTATGTTTTTTTTTTATAGTTTTTTTTTTCTTTAGACCCGATAGCACTACCACAGACCCGTATACCAAGCATTAATTTTCTTTCATGTACTGCGCCACTGGGCCCCACCCCCTGTCCCTGTCCCCCCCCCCCCCTCCCCCCTCCCCGATCAGAGCACAAACTATGTACACGCCTTTTTAGAGGTACGAAGAAGGGACTGTCCTATTTTATCTCTGGTCTCTTTGGTCAGAATGAACATCATAAATGCCATGGTCCTGCCCTCTTTCCTGTATTACTGCTAGCACTCACACAGATCTCACCTCCTTTTGAATCAACGTGAACAGACTCTATAGCAGCGCCTCATACAGAAGTCTTTGGGGTCGCGCGCAGAAGCAGGAGGTGAGGCAAGGCAGTGGTAGTTACACCGAGAGAAACAGTATACTCGACTACCATCAGTGAACCTAACTGCGGCCACCAACAACACCAGGAACTCAAGAATTACACCAATTTTCATCTGTTGAGAAATTAAAATACAGAAATATTTTCTAATTAAGTTGTGTTTCATAGGTTGTATTTCCCATTAGCAACAAATTAGCAACAAACAACAACAGGCATGAAAAACTATATAATCTTAATATTATCATAATATAAAACGTCTTCTTATCTTATTATAAAAAAAAATAGTGGTGGGAGTAATGCATTGTGGTGCAATTTTGACCCTCTTTTTTGCTCGACACTAGAGCCTAAATAACAGCTTCAAAGATTATAAAGTTAATTTTCCTAAATGTCAACGAATCCAGTCCAATCGCTTTTGTATCCACCGATTATCTTGATTCAAGTTTCAGGTATTTTTAAATTAAAAGTCGTAAAAAAGTAAAATACAATGATCTTTGTTTTGGCTCCCCGTAGTGAGCCCACCGCACCGGAAACGATGTATTAATACGCGTTCAATTCGGTGAGCGCAGTTTCCCTACAAGAAATGAATGCGTAGTGTTCTGGTGCGCATGAAATCTGTAGTAAGACAGTAAAATATGGGAAGCTTTCTAGACCAAAAAGAGAGAGAGAGAGAGAGAGAGAAAAATGGTACGGTGGGTTCACAGGTTAATCCCGGATAATGCCGGGAACTTCATCTGGTCATACAAAAAAAAAAAAAAAAAGGAAAAGAAGGTTTGGGCCTGAGTAATTCGCTGTAGTTCAGTGTCGCCACTTGTTTTTGCTGAACGCTGAAAGCTAAATAGCAGTTTCAAACATTATGAAATTAATATAATCCAATCGCTTTTGTATCCAACTGTTGTGGCTATTGAAGTTTCAGGCGATCTTTTAAAAATGTTTTTATGACAGTAAAAATGCACTGACCTTTTTTTGTTTGCCTTTATTTTGAATCTCTGTGAGAAGCGTAGTATAAGTGAGATTGTATTTGAGATCCGTTCAGCTTGAAAATTAGATTGGTGTTGGGAGGATAGAATTAGAAAAAGGAGATACTGGGGAGTGAGATAGGTCGGGAAAGGGAGAAAACAAACCCATTCAAAACAAGACTAAGAGATTAAAGTTGGGTTGAAATCCAGTTGTTGCTCTTGGTTACTGAATGCTGAACATGACCATTTTCTCATTAGTAAGTGACAAGAATGATCTCCCTCCGCTCCCCCCCCCCCTTTTTTTTCGTTCAAAGTTAAAAAAAATCACATGGACAGCGCAAAATACCCCGGCTCACAAACTCAAACTCGAACCCATGACTTCCTAAAAAATTGTGTTTTTTTGGAGCTGAAACAATGACATTTCTGAAATAACAAAGGCAAAAAGCAAACAGAAAAAGGTGTGCAGTCCAGCGAGGAGTTGGAAGATGACGTCATGACATTTAGTTTCAATGAGACAACAAGGACCAGTCAACCAGTTGCAGCTCACTCAAACCTAATGTTGTGACGTCACCATCCATTGACGAGGACCATCAACATCAGCTACAGCAGCTCTGGGCTTATAGATATAGACTCTATTCACTAAATAAGATCAGCATCTTAGAACAACATTAATTTTGACCACTTACTTTGCTGAAAGATGGACAAAACGTCTGAACTGTGTGGCCCAAAACAATGATCCTTCCAGTAGGCGACACCAAAGACTAACTTGGCTACTCAATATGTGCCACGTTTTGTCGAGTGGACTTTTTTTTTGTTCTTTGTTCAGGCTTTGGTGGAGTGAGTTTATTTTATTCTTTTGTTTTTTGTTGTTAAAAGTTAAAGTGTAAAATAAATATGCCAATAATAATACATAATATTAACGATGCCTCCTTTTGCACAAATCATGCAGCGTTGAAGGTAAGTAAAAAAAACCCAAAAAACTTTAGGCCCAGTCTGCACGTGCTAATCAATTTTGGTTTGATAAATCACCTGCCATGGTGGTGGAAATATATTTCTGCAGGAAAATGGGAAAAAGTATGGATATTTGTGTACGGTACTTTTCTTTCAAGACCCTCCCGCTTTTGTGTGGGCAAGGTGAACTAATGACGAAGCCAGCTATCCTCATGCTGAGTCATTTACCTAAGAAAATAAACAGAGATACGCTCCATCTCTCTCTCTCTCTCTTTCTCCCCCCCCCCCCCCCCGGAAATCCTTCTGAATTAAATCATACTAGTAATCTTCATCTAACCGCCAGATGCCCAGATATTGACAGCCTGGTCCAAAACTTGTGATGCATATAAATTGAAAATAATCAAATATAATGTTAAAATATAATGGCTGGACTGAACAATTCCGTTATACAGCAGTCATGTTTGTTCACACTGTCTTAATTAGGGTTAGGGTTAGCTGTTTTATACTTAAAATGTGGCATTTTCTAATCAATTTTCGGCTGAAAGTCGATCAAGACGGCCACATTTCAAAATCTGTAGTGCTATACAGTAAGCAATAGTCTACAGCAATATGGCTCAGAATTGTTCAGTTTAGGCAATGTAAGTCACATAAAGATAAAATATTGATGATAAGGTAGAAAGTGTTCTAAGATTGAGTAGAAGAAAGCAGCTGACGTGTTTCTAAGCGGAACATTGGGAGCTACAAGGCTAATTAACGTGCAATCCACTGAAAAAGAAAAAAAAAACAAACTCAAATGCTCAATAAAACTCAATAAAACAGCAATTTTAAAGCGGTGGGAAAGAGTCATAAAAGGTTTTTCGATTTCACCAATAAAATTTAATGAAAATATTGATTTGTTCACACTGTTAAGGACATAGAAGGAGCTTAGCGCTGGAGTTACGCTGACACACGGCTGAAATTTCAAAGCGGAAGTTGTGGGAGTGATCCGGGCGTGATCAGACTGCAGGAATGATGCGAACCAGACATGGCTGACACGTGGCTGGAAGATGGTCCTTGATTGGGGTCGGAGGTCAGATGACGTGAGGAAAAGGGTGAGGGGGGGGGGGGACTTTGTCTAAGAAAACACAAGGCTCTTTCGCCTGATAGTGTGACGAAAGGACGTGCTTGATGGCCAAAGGCCTGTCTTTTGGGGTTGACGTTGAAAGCGTGGCACAAAAGTGACAGGGGTCGACAGGCGTCGGAGGGGGATCGACAGGGAAAATCTTCATTTCAATGCCCTGTGTAAACATCCTTGGGTTGTTAAACGTCAGAGTATTTGCTTTCAACACATGAGGTTCTGGGTCGCGAATTGCGTGTAGCTCAGGAACTTCGCAGAGGCAGCTACGGGGTTCCTCAAGGTTCACTTCTTGGCCCTGTTCTTTTTACAATGTACACTCAAAGTCTCTCTACAATAATTTCTTTATATGCCCTCAATTATCACCTTTATACTGACGATACTCAGCTGTATGGATTTACCACCATTGACAATTTACAAAGTCTTATAGATAGAATCACCAGCTGTATCGATGATATAAGAAAATGGATGCTCAATAACAAATTGAAACTAAACGAGGACAAGACTGAAGTCATATTTTTTCGTAGCAACTTATGTAATGAAATTGATAATGTCAGCATTAACATAAATGGCCATGAAATTTCAGCCCAGACGAAAGTGAAAAATTTAGGTGTAATTTTGGATCAAGACATGTCAATGAAATTCCACATAACTGTTCTTTGTAAAAACCTCTTTTTTTCAGTTAAGAAAAATAGGGAGCATACTAAATACTTGTCTTCTGATATCACCAAAACTTTGATAACATCACTTGTACTGTCACGGCTTGATTAGTGCAATTCATTATTAGCTGGCATAACAGAAGAAAACATACAGCAACTTCAAAGGGTACAAAATGCTGCTGCTAAAATAATTACTAAGAAACAAAAACATGATCACATGACTCCTATTTTGAAGGAACTACATTGGCTCCCAGTGAAAGAACGCATCACATATAAAATTTGTCTAACATTCTATAAGTGCTTAAACAACTTGTCCCCAGATTATCTACACCAGTTTTTAACACCTTATGTACCTTCAAGAGCACTCAGATCATCGAGTGATTATAACCATCCTTCTTAAACCTAAAGTAAATTATAAGGCGTACGGCCAGCGCTCTTTCTCATATTTTGCCCCACTCATGTGGAATAAGCTTCCGAAATCCACCAGAGAAGCCGAGAATTTGGAAACGTCCAAGAAACAACTCAAAACAATTTTATTTTCATCACACTTTGAGCAGTGAGTAAAATGTACATCAATCCAAGCTTGGCATCTGTGCGTGTGCGCCCGCCCATGTGAGTGTGTGGGCGTTGTATGTGTGTATTAATTGTGGTTGTGTGTGTGAGCTTTGATAAGGGTGTTTCTGTTAAGCCCCTTCTATTTTAATTAAGAGTACCATGTTTGATTTTTTGTGATTGTTTTACCACAGAAAATTTTTCATTGCCGGATTTACCATGAACCATATTATGGTGCAAAACTGCATATGGTGCAGCTATGCCAGGCTTCACAAAAAGGGATCCCTACAATAAATTAATGAAAACAATAAACCTTTTTTACTGGCGTATAAGACTCGCTATTTTTAATTTTTAAATGTATAAACAAAAATGCCCTGCGTCTAAAATGCCGGGGTGAGGGGGGGGGGGGGGGGAGGGTGCACCAAAAACCTTTTAGTGCTTAGGGCCTATAACAGAGATCTTAATCCGGCCTGGCTTGAACATCAATGATACAGATAAGGCAAATGATGATTCCTGCTATAAACTTAATAATGAAGTATTTTGCATTTTGAAACAGGTACACATAAACTGTAAAATGTAGTCTAGATAATAATAATAATAATAATGTATAGCATTTATATAGCGCATATCCATTTAAAATGCTCTATGCACTTTACAGAAACAACATGTCAACCACAGAGCAGAATGGAGCTGCCTGCGAAGCGCTCAACACACTGCACTGCTTCTTTCTCTCTCCCTGTCTCGCTCACTCTCTCTCTCTATCTCAGAGCAAATTGTAACGCAGCCTGTTAGGCGCAGTTCACAACTCACAACAGTTCACACTCACAGCAGTTCATAACTCACATCAGTTCACAACACACAACTCAAATAATATTTGAATATTTATTAGTAACAAAATATATTTAATAATGAATAATAAATTTTGTTGCTGTTGGTGGGGAGGGGGGGATGATATGGATAAATTTTAATCTATTAATTTCAATTTTCAATTTTGCCCGGGCAGCGGCCTTTCGGCCTGCTCTTTACGATTTCCAACTGCCAAGGTATCTTTAACGTGCGCAACGTGCACACGGGCCCTCCGAATTTTTTCGTCCTTATCCGAGAAGACTAGGTACTCGATCCTACCCCCCAATAGGACCAGGGACTTGAAAATATGAGAAAAATCCAATTTCCAACATGCCTGCACTGCCCGGGTTTAGAACTCGGGACCCTTGGCATGAGAGGCGAGCACCTTGCCTCTAGACCACCTTGTCCCTAGATTCTAAAAGCTGTCCAGATGTGCTCGTTCCATTTTCAGAAATTAAAAGTACATGTAACCAAAGCGAACTCCTTAATGTGGGCAGACTCTGCACGTTTTCCACCATGAACTTGAATGTTCATTCCAGTCTTTACATTCATAACCTTGCAGATGTGCCTTTATTTAGATGTTCACACATGCATGCCTGAGAATGAGAGTGAAGAAAATAAACAAACGAAAAAAAAAAAAAAAGGTTTGGAGGAGGAGGAAGTTGGAAAGAGGGAGTTTCGTCATCCATCATTTTCTCCGACATTCCCATGTCAAAAGGAATCCTATCCTCCCAGGCCTAATTATTAATGGTGAGCGCAAGCAAATCTCGTTTCAACTTGAATAACGCTCACTTCAACTCTATAACGCATCACGAAAAACCGCAAAATGAGAAAAAAAAAAAAAAAAACAGAAGCAAAAAAAAAATAAAAAAATACCACACTCTGCTAACGTGTAATTATTGCATGGGGGGAGTAATTATGCTAGAGGAAGACTGAAAAGATGGGGGAAAAAACAAAAAACAACAACAAAAAAACAACAAAAAAAGGCCGCTGGAGGAAAGAATAGGAGGGAGATGGATCATGAGAAGTCAGAACAGTCGTCTTGAAGCCTGGGTGCACACATGCGTCTTGTTGTGTTGTTTTCTTGCTTCTTTTGATGATTAGGGAATTATCACAGCATCCTAAACCCTGAACGGTTAAAAGAGCGTTGGTCCAGAAATGCCTGGGTCTCGGCTCACTCCGTTAGGGCCTGTTTACACTGGTAAGTTTTAGGAATAGAAAAAAAGGAATGAGGGACTGTGTGGGAAGAACTCTCCTGGCTTTCCGTCTTTTGTTTTCCAATTTCCAGCCTCTAAACGCTATTTTGTTTACACTAGTCCGTTTTCTGAATGAGAAGCGATGCACATCGTTTGTTTTGGTCATGTTTCGAAGCCGGAAATCTGGAAAATAAAAGTCGGAAACCCAGGAGATCGAGTTCTTCCCACACAGTCCCCCATTCCTTTTTTCTATTCCTAAATCCTACCAGTGTAAACAGGCCTTTAGGCTCTTATCTGAGGCTTTCCGTCTCAGCTAGCAATGAAGTCGGTTACTGTTACATCCAGTTCTCGTAATGATGCTGTTAATCAGGAGACACAGAATAACCAGACGGACCATTCTTTCTCCCACACTGTAGGCCCTACGTCCACAAAGTGCGCGCGTATAACCACAACGCGTATAATTCGAGTACTACTCGTATTCGTTCAATAATTATGGAGTGTGGTGGGCATTGCTGCATTGTTGACATCGATGATACGCGCACAAATCGACGGACGGAATATGACGAATTCATTCGTCTCGGTATCCTGTGTCGCGGGTAAGTGTTCGTTCGCACCAAACTGCCGACAACGGGCGTGTGAACACGGCCGAACGCCCGTTTTGAAATGACTAAACATGAATAATTTTGTTTGAAAAATTCTTTATAAAGCGATAAAACGCCTAGCCTGCGCGCCTTGTAATAATTTAGGGTCGCTGAATTCAAATCTGTGCTCAAAAATAACATTTGATGAAAAAAAATGTATTTGAAATTTTTGCTTCAAGCACCCCGCCTGTGCTATTTTTAGACGCCTGGGCCTGGCGGCTTGGGGTACGCCAGCTTAAAGAAAAGGAAGCGCATATCCGTACTACATGTTGTACGGATATGGACAGTGCATATCCGTACAACGCACACAATTCGAAGACGTAAAACACACACCGGAATACCAACAGACTAATAAAATACCCAGACTGGATGATCCCATTGTGTGACGTCACAAAACAGCGAAAGGTCATGAACCATCCGCCATTTCAGGTTTCCGGTAGCGACCGACGCTTCAGCATAGCTACAATTTTGAATGATACCATTTTGACGCGCCTACTGAACGCGGAAGTTTGGTTCCGCACCAAGAAATTAATACATGTACAACCAATCTTCGCAAATAAAAAGAAATTTCTACTGCAGATAGAACTAGAATCGGAATTTCCCGAGCGGCGGCCATGTTGGTTATACGGTCGCCGCTCGGGAAATTCCGTAAAAAAACGACACAGCCCGAAGCTCGTGTTTACAGTCTGGTTAATTTATTTGTCTGTGGGAATACCATATTACTGACCTTGTTAATTTGCATAGTTTTTAAAAAGTATGAATGGGCTTAGTAGCAAAACAATCCGACTTTTGCTCGGAGATTGCGTGATCTGCGCTAATAATATGCACATGTACTTGAGTGTACCCCAACCATTTTTCGCCTGATTAGTCAATCTGACTACCGCCCATTGATACAAACTGACTAGGCCCTCACGCCCCCAGGTCCATCTGACTATTCCATGGATTGTGTTGTCACTCTAAATTCTTGAACGCTATACCAAGTTTTGTTTCAGCAAACCTTCACCAGTCGCGCTTTTGGTAAACATGTTGTACGGATATGCACTGTCCATATCCATATAACATGTTGTACGGATATACACTTCCTAAAGAAAAACAATCCCTGCCTGTTGGCTACGCGGCTGAGTGTCGTTGAAATTTTACGGCAGCGGTAAAAGTGAAAAGTCGGACGGGCGAGAGAAAACGACTCGTCCGTTGTCGCGTCGGTAGGTTCGGCTGAATCCGATCATAATATGATTTAGAGAAATTTTGTAGCGTTGCCGCTCGGCCATGATTGCACGCCCGTTGTCGGCAGTTTGGTGTGAACGTGCAGTAAGACACACGCCAGCAGCCGTCTCAGTATTTATTAGGTGGTCAAAAATCGATATGTAAACAGAGACGTGGGAAGGTCTTCCTTCTTACACTAGAGGCAAGTTAGTCGGGGGGCCAACTTGCTCTATCTCTTCAAATAAGCATTGAACCTTGCACAGAAAAATATACAAACAACAACAACAACAACAACAACAACAACAAAAAGACAACACAAAAATGTGTGATTCTTTGCAGATTTATTTCTTCTTCCAGGACAGTGAAGTTTTGTCAGATAGGGTCGCCCCAGTCAGGCTGCGGCCGAAGAAGTGTCAGTGAGTCAGCAAACACCGCAAAACATTAGTTAGAGTGAGATTCGAACTTGGCATCTTTCGCCCCAGATCCAACTCACTTAACCACTGCACCAAAACAAAAGCAAGAAAAAGCCATGATAACAATGGCATTCAAAGACACGTTGGTGCATTCTGATATTATTTTCTTCCCGTGACTGCTGACGTTTCGACAAAGATAAACTCCAGAGCCGCATCTTTCCTGACCAAAACATAACAAGTTCCAACATTGGATCTTCAAGGAAACACTTCTCGTTAAATTAACTAAACCAATTCGCTGAGCTTTGCCAAGTTCCAATAAAAACATCACCTACTCTTTACCATCCCGTTGAATGTAATGAAAGTAGATGCAAACGAGTCCGTGAGAGTAATATAACACCTCATCTGTTAGCTAGTTGATTCCCTCCCCTTGTAGGCAAATGCAATGGCGATAACTCTAATAACATGCTCATGTATTTACCTACCCTTTTGAAAGGTTTGAGAGAGTAAAAATGGGAGTGGAGAAAATAAAGCCTCCATCACACGTGTTAAATGGTGAGTAACTTTCTGTGCCGTCAAATTAGATTACGCTTCGGAGATCTGAGCTGAAACTTCTTGCAAAGTTCTGACGTGCTATGGAAGAAGACCGTATAAATCAAAACCAAACTTTCTGCGTTTTATTTGTTCCATTTCCATTTCGTAAATGATCAGAAGGAAACGTTTATTTGTCGTGTAGAATTACAACCGAGATCAAATTAAATATACATCATTTTATTCTACATGTATATTATGTTAATCACTTCTCTGTCTCTGAGATCTGTACAGATCAGTGAGTGTGATTATAATGATGCTGAACAGTGAATTTGACCTAGATTAGAATATACCGTTTTATCCCAGAAAAGGGGGAAAGTTACAAGGCGTTTTTACTGTCGTTGGATTGGGAGTCCCCGAAACATCTCCGGCCTCATCGCCCCTGAAATTGCTTTTTTTTGTTTTTTTGGTTGCTTTTCTGAGATGATAATCCATTCTAATTCTGTTTGTAACTTGAGATTTTTATTATTATTATTTTGTTCCCTTGGAACAGTAAGATGAAAGCTGCGAAGTAACTGAATGGGTATCTAGAGGTGAAACTACCATCTTACTATAATGGAGCTAGAGGGTGAACCTGTAAGCAGCTAAAACTTCGCGACTACGCCATCAAAAATTATGAAACTTGGTATACTGCAACAATTTTTGATGAAGAGTTACGTGGACACATTCATTTTGAACAAAAATCAGTCTTTATTATTATTTATATTAAACTTTTTTGAGCCGCAAAAACAGAGACGCATTTTCATCGGATAGAACCGAAAAGTGTGACCGGAAATTCCGTCCTTGACCTCTCTCTTCACACTGGTGGGCGAAAATCAACATAATCACATTTGTGTATTTCTGTGTAAGTTCTTTTAGTCATTGCATCGGATCCAAAACGCTGCTTTTAATGTAGCCTAGATGTAGATATACTGTTGGGCTTCCTACAAAGAATCTGCAAGATTTATCTTGCGCGGGTCGGCTAGTGTAGTACAATAAGTGCAAATTATGTCAATAGCAGCCGAACATCAGAAAAACAAAGGTGTACCCAGGCAGCAGTGCTCTGATCGGCAGACACAACAAACATTTTGCGTCCCCTCGTAAGGACAGCAAAGTAGCCAGAAAATAACAACAAACTTGGCATTGGAGATGTATAACAAAGTCTTTCCATCTTCCCGGGACAATTCTGTCGTTAATTATAGTCATAATATTCATCCGTTGTTTTTTGTTTTGTTTTTGTTTTGTACATGTCATCTATTATATATTTCAGTAACTTGCAACCTTTGGCATGAGTCACTGACCAAACTATACACTCTTCAGGCCTTAAATTTGGCAGGAAGGTGGCAGTTGAGACAAGGAAGATGATGGCTATAATTAAAAGTTGTTTACTTCAAGCATGTATTTTAAAAAAATAACAATGTTTATTGGTATGAAACATCTGTATTTTTGCATATTTGTTTCGTTTCACATAATTATATATTTCACAAAATCTCCACCTTTGAATACAAAAGGCTTTTTTATTAGACCACCTATACTAACCCTTTTGTCAGGCCAGAGTTTTCTGCTATTGTACGACAGTACACAATACAGCCTGCTACTGTCACCCCCACTGTCTTGTGGGTCATCTCGGGAGAGAGGAAGACTAGGGGAAGGTAACCCTGAATACAAATACCACACTGCCTTGTGTGTTGCTATGATAGCAAAGGCTATGGGAGTAAACCCAGACAGAAAATCAGGAGTGGAGACCCGAAGGTGGTTGTCAGGGAGAACTGCATCAAACTGGCTTCCAGCATCTCCTGCAGCCGGACTAGTTCCAAATGTATTGACCTGGTCTCTCCCTTGGGTTTAACTAGAATGGCAGAGAGAGGGGTGGTGCCTCTGGGCAAAGCACCATCTCTTAAAAATAGCCCAGGCAAGGCAGCAAAACGAGGAGGCGTTTGCTCGGGCTTGGCAAGCGTCTGTCTCTCCTCTATAAGCCCACCCATTTCCGATTTGGAGAGGACACTCCAGCCATCCGTTACGGATGGGCACAACACGGGAGGTGGCAGTTACCGGTGATAAGCTCAATCCATTTGGCGTACGGATGAGCGCCAGGGGTCCCCTCTGTCGGTGGGAGCGGCTTTTCAGCTGCATTGATCAACTACCGCCCGCCGTAACCTGGGCAGCCCCCAGGCAGTTGGGTGTTGTTCCGCCACGTCAGCCTGCTTCATAAGGTGGTTGGAGCTAGACCAAAAGTCAAAAAGCTGATGTAAAGTGTGCACCTGGCAAAAACAGAAAAATACTAAAACTTGGTACCTGGAACGTCAGAACAATGCGCCCAGGCTTGCAACAGCAAGATCTCACTAATATTGACTCCATCAGGAAATCCCAAATTATTGATCGAGAACTTCAGCTACTAAACATCGACATCGCTGCCCTTCAAGAAACTCGACTTCCCGACTCCGGGTCAGTCAAAGAAGAAAACTACACCTTCTTCTGGCAGGGCCTTAGCAGCGAACAGCCGAGAATCCACGGCGTGGGCTTCGCCGTAAAAAACTCCCTTATCAATTCGATCGCAACTCCAATTGGAGTGTCAGAACGCATCATGACACTCAGACTGAACACCCGGTCTGGTTTTACCAACATTATCTGTGTCTATGCCCCAACACTTACCTCCTCTGACGAAACCAAAGACATTTTCTACGAGGCATTGCAGAGGACTCTCCACAACATCCCTCTCACCGAAGGCCTGCTAATTCTGGGTGACTTTAACGCTCGAGTGGGAGCAGATCACTCCGCATGGCCAAAGTGCATTGGGCACTTCGGCATTGGCAACATCAACGAAAACGGGCAGCGCCTTCTGGAGCTATGCTCTGTAAACTCATTATGTGTTACAAACACGTACTTTGACCTTAAGAGATGCCAAAGAACATCATGGCGCCATCCCAGGTCTGGCCATTGGCATCAATTAGATCTTATTCTCTCAAGGAGGAAGAGTTTGGGCTGTATAAAAATAACTCGTTCCCTCCACAGTGCTGACTGTGACACCGACCATGCACTGGTAGTCAGCAAAATCAAAATTTCGGCCAAGAAAATATACAGATCAAAAGCCCCTTCAATCCCTAAGATCAATGTAACAGCAATCAGAGATGAATCAAATAGAAAGTCATTTGAAAAGTTATTTGCTGAAAGCATGGATAATGTCACCCAATGTGACTCGGTAGATGAAACATGGAACACTCTCAGTTCAAAAATTCATGACTGTGCCATCAAGTCTTTTGGACAGCATAAAGTTTCAAACAACGACTGGGTAGCCCAGAACAGCGAAATTCTCCTACCTCTCATTGAGCAAAAGAAATCTGCTTTCAATGAGTATAACAAAAATTGCAATCAGAGTACAAAAACTTGTTTGAAAAATGCAAAAGCTAAACTTCAGCTGGAGGTAAGACGTTGCGCCAACAAATACTGGACAGACTTGTGTAACAGCATACAAGAGGCAAATGAAAAGGGAGATATGAAAACCGCCTTTAGTCAGATGAAAGTAGCTCTTGGGCCAATCATCACCAAAAGCGCCCCACTTAAGTCTGTAAATGGTGAACCCATCACAGATAAAAATGAACAACTGAATAGGTGGGTAGAGCATTACTCTCTGTTGTATTCAACTGAGAAAAATATTCCACCAGATTTTGAGGAACACCTCCAAAAACTGCCAATAATGGCCGAACTTGACGCTGAACCTTCCTTAGTCGAGCTTTCCAATGCAATCGACCACCTGTCTGCTGGAAAAGCCACAGGAAGTGACAACATTCCTGCAGAGGTATTAAAAGACCTAAAAGGCCCACTATTACCACACCTGTATAATCTGTTACTGCAGTGTTGGAAAGAAGGCGTGATACCACATGATATGAGAGACGCCAAAATTGTCACACTTTACAAGAACAAAGGAGACAAAGGCGACTGCAACAACTATCGAGGCATATCCCTCCTCAGCATTACTGGAAAGGCTTTTGCTCGCGTCATCCTCTGCCGCCTTCAACAACTGGCGGAAAAAGTCTTACCAGAAACACAATGTGGCTTTCGAAGCAAACGATCAACTATTGACATGATATTTGCACTTCGGCAAATCCAAGAAAAATGTAAAGAACAAAACAGGCCGCTTATAACATGCTTTGTGGACCTAACAAAGGCTTTCGACACCGTAAGCCGATCTGGCCTGTATGCAGTCCTTAAATCCATAGGCTGTCCACCAACATTGCTAAAACTTATTGCATCCTTCCACACTGACATGAGGGCATGTGTCAACTTTGAGGGCTGCACATCCAATTCATTTGCTGTAAACAGCGGTGTGAAGCAGGGATGTGTTCTTGCTCCTACCTTATTTGGTATATATTTTGCAGCCCTACTCAAGAATGCCTTTGGTCAATGTTCAGGTGGAGTACTTATTAACACCAGAGTGGACGGCTCCATTTTTAATGTTGCCAGACTAAAAGCAAAATCTCGTACAGAGCATATTATGTTACAAGAGCTCCTCTTCGCAGATGATGCTGCAATCGTGGCCCACGATGAAACCACGCTCCAGGCTCTCATCAATAGCCTTGCCAAAGCCTGTGACAAATTCATGCTAAAGATCAGTGTCTCAAAAACTGTAGTTTTGACACAAGGCTTGAGAAACCCCAACCCAATCATGCTGAATGGCTCTCCTCTGGAGCAAGTGGGAAAATTCTGCTACCTAGGCTCAACCATCAGTGGTAGCACAGACATAACAACTGAAATAAATGCCAGAATAGGAAAGGCGGCCACAGCTTTTGGCAAACTCTCAAAAAGGGTGTGGAACAATAGCAAGCTGACCATCAAAACAAAGGTACTCGTGTACCAAACTTGCGTCCTAAGCACCCTGCTGTATGGCTCAGAGACATGGACCACCTACTCCAAACATGAAAGATCCCTCAACTCCTTCCACCTGCGCTGCCTACGCAAAATTCTCAAGATCAAGTGGCAAGACAGGATCTCAAATATCGAAGTTCTGAGCCGAGCCAACATTCCATCAACTCAGGCTCTCCTAGGCAAAAAAAGACTGCGGTGGCTTGGACATCTCCACCGTATGGAAAATGATCGCATCCCCAGACAAATTCTCTACGGGGAACTTGCTACTGGCAACCGACCCAGAGGTAGGCCACATCTGCGATTCAAAGACACTTGCAAGGTCACGATGAAAGCATTCAACATCGACCCCAATGAATGGGAGAACCTTGCAAATGATCGAAGCAGATGGAGACAAAAATTGCGCAGTGGCACGCTCGCAATAGACTTCAAGGCAAAAGAAACATACCTGACAAAACGACAGAGGCGGAATGAAAACACTCGCCAAAGTGAACCCAAAAGACTGACCTGCAATCACTGCCATCGCACTCTCGGGTCAAACATTGGTAGAATAAGCCACGAGAGAAGCTGTCAGTCAAAGTGAAAGTGAATATTCTAGCTGCTAAGACCGTCTGTAAAGACGCTAAAGGCCATATATATACTAACCCAATTTTACATGCTCATTTCAAATACCGCGGAAGGTGCACGGAATTTTTTATTATTTTGATTAGTTTGGTTCTTGATTTATAGAACATGCATTGTTTTATCGTCCTGTCATTTTCATCCTCCATCTTGGCTCCATTCTGTTATAGTACCGTGCATGATATAAAAAGAAACCACATCAAGTTTGGTGCGCAGTGTACATGTCCTGGCGCGCATGAGATCTGAAGCAGGACTGCAGATTACTACTTTTATTGTAAGAGAGGGAAAGAGAGAGATAGATAGATAGATAGATAGATAGAGAGAGAGAGAGAGAGAGAGAGAGAGAGAGAGAGAGAGAGAGAGAGAGAGAGAGAGAGAGAGCACATGATTGTTTATTCCCGGCAATGCCCGGTACGTCATCTAGTAGTATATATTTTGCTAACTGTTAAGACAAATGGTGAAGCTGTTTGTAGTCACTGTCAGTGATGTTATTTTGAATGGAGCATGTAGGCCTATTCCACCACATTTTGAATTCATTTGGCATGAGGTCTGAAATCACTGTTTTAAAGTGAGATTATTAAATCTATATCTGAGGTTATACTTTCATCGCTGATTTTGATCTTGGTGCCCAGACGGTGTTCAGGATAATTTACTAGACAGTTTACGCGTTTTTGTGTTGAATCTG
The DNA here is from genome assembly GCA_963931925.1 of Onchidella celtica. Taxonomy (NCBI): domain Eukaryota; kingdom Metazoa; phylum Mollusca; class Gastropoda; order Systellommatophora; family Onchidiidae; genus Onchidella; species Onchidella celtica. The sequence continues at coordinate 35,925,963 of OZ007573.1, forward strand.
ATGTTTTAATGTTCACACCCCCAGCTGTGGTGCAGGCTGTCTTGGAAAACAAATAATAATGGATTACATGTTGGTATTGCCTTTACCAAAAGCTGTATCAAAGCTAAAAAAAAAAAAACGTCCACTAGCTAGACAAAACATGGCGCATATTCAGTAGCCAAGCTAGTCTGTGGTGTCGCCTCCTGGAAGGATCATTGTTTTTGGCCACACATTTGAGACGTTTTATCCATCTTTCAGCAAAGTAAGTGGTCAAATGTTGTTCTAAGATGCTGATCTTATTTAGTGAATAGAGTTTATATCTATAAGCCTAGGGCTGCTGTAGCTGATGTTCATGGTCCTCTTCAATGGATGGTGACGTCACAACATGGGGTTTGAGTGAGATGCAACTGGTTGGCTGGTCCTTGTTGTCTCATTGAAACTAAATGTCATGACGTCATCTTCCAACTCCGCGCAGGGCTGCACCCATTTTTCTCTTTTCTTTTTGCTTTTGACAAAAGTCATTGTTTCAGCTCCAAAAAACACAACTTTTAGGGAAGTCATGGGTTCGAGGCTGATTTTGTGAGCACGGGTATTTTGCTCTCCAATAAAAGCGAGGGGGGCCCCCGGGGGGGGGGGGAGCGGAGGGAGATCATTCTTGTCACTTACTAATGAGAAAATGGTCATGTTCAGCATTCAGTAACCAAGAACAACAACTGAATTTCAACCCAACTTTAATCTCTTAGTCTTGTTTTGAATGGGCTTGTTTTCTCCCTTTCCCGACCTATCTCACTCCCCAGTATCTCCTTTTTCTAATTCTATCCTCCCAACACCAATCTAATTTTCAAGCTGAACGGATCTCAAATACAATCTCCCCTTGGACTGCGCTTTTCAAAGAGATCCAAAATAAAGAAAAAAAAGGTCAGTGCATTTTACTGTCATAAAGATATTTTTTTAAATACAGACAACAGTTGGATACAAAAATTCTAGGATTATATTAATTTTATAATGTTTGACACTGTTATTTAGGTTTTAGCGTTCAGCAAAAACAAGTGGCCACACTGAACCACAGAGAATGAGTTCCGCGCCTTTTTTTGTTTTTTTTTGTATAACTAGTAGAGTGCCCGCGATTTCGCGGGCAAAAAGACTCAGTTAAAATGGTAAAGGCAGGAAGAAAGAGAGTAAAAGCACAACATGTTATCTTGAATACTGAACTCACCAAACATTTCTACTGGATCAGTGCTGCATGATACACCACATTATCCGTGTGGCAGGGTAGCCTATATATACTCTCACGAACGGATTGATGTCATGAAGAATTGTGGATATTTTGGTGACAATGTTCTGTTGTAGGTGACTGAACCAGTGGAGTCTGTTTTCAATTTCATTTTGGGTGTCATGAATGTAAAGTTGTGAAAACTTAGGGTGATGATGGCTTGGTTGTATCTGTCCGATTCTGTGGCATACCGCACCGTTTATACGAAATGAGTACACTCCAGCTGGCAACACATCTTCATTGACGCCTAGAGATGCAAATGCAAATGAAGAATTGTAAGAACGAATACGCTGTCCAAAATTTTTGGATTCTTCACTGTCTCCTGTAAAGTAAAAGAGCCTCATAAGTTCCTCAGGGAGAGGCTGGAGAGGGGGAAGCATAACCTGGCCATTAGCACAGCACATTGAACTACTTTCATCCTTCCACAACTTTGCTGTGCAAAACTGACATGGCCTTGTCATTGCTCCGAGATGATTAAGTTCTACGTGCTCATGATCTGCATCGCCATCGGGGTCTTTGTCTGGATCTAAAACACGTGGTTCCAGAATGTGTGGATCTAGATCTAGATCTAGATCTACTACATGATGCGGCTCTACAGGCTCACCTTGATTTAGAGCTACATCTGGGTCTTGAGGTGGATCTAAATGTAAATTATTGACAGAATAACGTAGTCGGCGTCTTTTTCGCGTTTGCTCTGCTCTGGTGGGCATTTTGGCACTCTACACTCGTAGCATGGTTTGGACTGGCCGCCTCGTTTATCGACAGGAAGTTTGCAAGAAATTGGGATTGTCCACATTTGGCAGTGTGCTACGATGATTTTTGTTTTGTTTTTTTTGTTCTTGTTGTTGTGGGTTGCGATTCTTGATTACTTATTTACTTTTGTAACGGGGATATTTATACAGGAAATTTTGATCGAATAGTTTTTGTTTGTCTATTATTAGGGGTTTTGAATTTATTTTTTTTTCTTGGTTGCAAATATGACTGGTCAGCGAATAAATCTGGGTTTATCAAAGGGAGCCAAAAAGAGGGTCCTTGTATTTCACATTTTTACATATTTTTAAAAAGACTGTCTGAAACTTGAATAAACTCAATGGATCAATACCAAAGCGATTGCACTGGATTATAAGCCACTTGCGAAAATTAACTTCATAATTTTTGAAACTTTCATTTAGGCTGCAGCTTTGAGCAAAAAAAGGGCTAAAATTGTACCACAATGCATTACTCCCGCCACTATTTTTTTTTATAATAGATAAGAAGATGTTTATAATAATTATGATAATGACTGTTAAGATAATAAAATAGTTTTTCATGGCGGGCTGTTGTTGTTTGTTGCTAATGCGAAAGACAGCTTAAAAAACGGAACTTAATTAGAAAATGTTTCTGTGTTTTAATTTCTCAACAGATGAAAATTGGTGTAATTCTTGCGTTCCTGATGTTCTTGGTGGCCGCAGTCATGTTAAGTGACGGTTCAGAGTCGTGCTTCTATCGGTGTTACAAACCCTGCCTAGAGTCACCTCCTCCCACCGTGCGCGCGGTTGCATATTTCTGCACCAAGCACTGCTTTTCCAGGTGTTGATTCAAAAGGAGGTGAGATCTGTGTGAGTATTAGCAGTAATACAGGAAAGAGGGCAGGACCATGGCATTTATGATGTTCATTCTGACCAAAGAGACCAGAGATAAAATGGGACAGTCCCTTTTTCGTGCCTCTAAAAAGGCGTGTACATAGTTTGTGCTCTGACCGAGGGTGGGGAGAGGGGGGGGGGGCGGATCCTAGTGGCGCAGTGCATGAAAGAAGTGCTTGGTATAACAATAAATAAATAGTATACGTTTGTGTAACAGAGCTGCCATGTCTAAAGAAAAAAAAGACATCCCCAAAAAACCCAGTATTCTTCAGCGACTTATGTTATAGTCTATATATATAAAAGATATTATGTGTCCATGTGTGTGTTCACAAATAAAATACAAAAAGACTGGCCCATTCAACTCTGATTTACATGAAATTTTGAAGATGCCTTTCGTTGCCCTCCGCAGTAGCTTCTTTTTTACATTTGGAGTTTCCAAAATTAATGGTGGGGAAGTATTTTTTTAGTTTGCTTTGTGTCGCTGAATGTTCGCGTCGTTTTTATTACTCTAAACTCCAAGTTATTTGGGCCTTTGGCGTTCGAAGGGGCAGGCTTTAAAAGAAGTCCGCACGTATCGCAGGTTTTAAACTTGTTACAAAATAAACTGCTTTAATCAAGGCTTATAGTGATATGATAGAGATCTAGTTAGTTTTATGGGGAAAAAAATCAGCGTATATTTTTTCTTGGAGTAATTTTTTCTTTTCACCAATTGACTGATTATCTAAAATTTTGCATTTCCCTTACAAGATGCATTTGACCGGCTTGGTTTTTTGGGGCCTTTTTTTTTTCTTTGCAACCCTATACTGTAAATTTTTTTTGGGTCTCATTAATGTACATTTTTTTTTTGTCCCTATAATGTAAATTTTGTTTGTCCCTATGAAGTACATTTTTTTTTCTGTCCCTCTAATGTACATTCATTTTTGTTCGTCCCAATAATTTACATTTTTTTTGTCCCTATAAATAAATGTACATTAAGGAAAATCTGGCAAACGTTGAGCTATAATTTCTTGGTGAGGCAAAAACAGTCTTTCTCTATTTGCTTTGATCTGTATTATTGTGTTGTACCTGGATGGTCTAGGACAGTATTTGTCAAGGTAGTGAGGTATCTTTGTCATATTTACTTTGTATGTACAATAACTTTGTCTGATAAAGAGGGGGGGGGGGCGGGGGGCACGTTTTTAAAAAAAAATGTATTTATTTTTTGAAAACTGAAGCTGGGGGTGGGAAAAAAAAATATTAAGAAACACTGATCAAGCAATTTGATGTATCTACTCATGCGCAATCTGAGAACGTAATCTTGTGACTCACCTATTTATATTTGTACGTTTTCTTTGGCTTGCAGGATTGTTGACAACATGACAACGGGCAAGGACAGCGAGACCTGTGTTTTTGGGCACGTAGCGATGTCAGAACAATAAATACACATATACTGTAAAACTGAGCTCCGATTTCTATTTAATTTTTTTCCATTTATCTCTGGAGATCCTTGTTATTTTGTACAGTGTGCTGACCACTCGCTTGATGCGGCAGAGGATCACGGCACTTGCCGTGGTGGGCTGCATCAAAATATCTGTAATTATTCCCCCTGGAGAGAAACACAGCAGTTGTTGCAGATGTCAGTATCATACTATAGTGGATCTAGACTTGGTGTTAAGGTTTTTGTTGTCAGAGCATCTCTGCCCTTAGTATTTGCAAGTCTTTTGTTTTTGTCTTAGTTTTTCTTGCTCTTGAATTTTTTGTATTATAGTAGTAGGGATTAGTTTGGTTTTTGAAACTTTTGCCCCGGGGAGCGGCCTTGCTAGGTCAGCTCTTATCGGCGTTTAACTGCTAAAGGTATCTTTAAGGTGCGCAACGTGCAAAACAGACTTTCTGAGTTTTCGTCCTTCTTCGAGAAGACTAGGTGCTCAATCCTACCTACCAAAGGATCAGGGGCACTGATTTTCCACCGAAATTCCAATATACCTGCCCCAACCGAGAATCAAACCTAGTACCTCTGGCATGAGAGGCGAGCACCTTGCCTCCAGACTTACGTGTCCCTCCAGAATTGAACTAGAATTGAGGCAATGTAGAAAGTTTCATAATATTTGATCACGTATACTCACAAAGTTTTACATGCTTACATGTTCATCCTCTAGTCCCAACTGCAGTATCATTACAAAATTTGCAATCTATTCCTACATACTAGACTGTACAAAGAAACCAGCTTTGCACCAAGTGGAGAAAGACCATTTTGACGATTTTGTGTTTATTCCAAGAGTGTACAGTGACAAAATCTGTTGTTGTTGTTGTTGCTGTTATTGTTGTTATTGTTGTGTGTTGCTGTTCTTGCTGCTGCTGCTGTTATTGTGGCTGTTGCTGTCCCTGTGACTGTTGTTGATGATGCTGTTGTAGCTGTTGTTCTTGTTATTGTTGTGGCTGTTGTTGTTGTTGTTTTTTCTGTTGTTGCTGAGACAGAGACAGAGACAGAGAGAGAGAAAGAGAGAAAGAGAGAGAGAGAGAGAGAGAGAGAGAGAGACGCACACACACACACTGGGAAAAAAAGGCGTAATTGTTCAGTGGTCTTTAATTTCTTTGACAACATTTTATGTGTATTTTGACGCCTCTTTGTCATTCCCAAGAAGATTTATTAACATCTCACTGCATCAAAGATTTAGAGTAACGTGTCACATAGTCAGTAGTCCAGCTAGTCTGTGGTGTCGCCTCCTGGAAGGATCATTGTTTTGGACCACACAGTAGAGACGTTTTATCCATCTTTCAGCAATGTAAATGGTCAAATGTTGTTCTAAGATGCTGATCTTATTTAGTGAATAGAGTCTATAACTATAAGCCTAGGGCTGCTGTAGCTGATGTTGATGGTCCTAGTCAATGGATGGTGACGTCACAACATTAGGTTTGAGTGAGCTGCAACTGGTTGGCTGGTCCTTGTTGTCTCATTGAAACTAAATGTCATGACGTCATCTTCCAACTCCTCGCTGGACTGCAGACTTTTTTTCTTTTTGCTTTTGTTTTCTTCTAAAATGTCATTGTTTCAGTTTTGGTTTTAAGTTTGAGTTGGTGTTTAATGACATGTCGGCACGTCCACGGGTATCTTGTGTTCTCCGTGCTTTTTTTTTTTTTTATACTGAAAAAAAAAAAGGAAGGGAGGGGGGTGGCCGTGGGTTTGTTCCATTTTTGTAGCTTGATAGAAAATTCCTTAACCAATCCGACTTTTGCATGAACTGCTGACATTTTTATCTGTGACCGTGGGCAAAGCTGTCTGTCTTTCTGTCTGTCTCTATAGATAGATAGATAGATAGATAGATAGATAGATAGATAGATAGATAGATAGATAGATAGATAGATAGATAGATAGATAGATAGATAGATAGATAGATAGATAGATAGATAGATAGATAGATAGATAGATAGATAGATAGATAGATAGATAGATAGATAGATAGATAGATAGATAGATAGGTAGGTAGGTAGGTAGGTAGGTAGGTAGGTAGGTAGGTAGGTAGGTAGGTAGGTAGGTAGGTAGGTAGGTAGGTAGGTAGGTAGGTAGGTAGATAGATAGATAGATAGATAGATAGATAGATAGATAGATAGATAGATAGATAGATAGATAGATAGATAGATAGATAGATAGATAGATAGATAGATAGATAGATAGATAGATAGATAGATAGATAGATAGATAGGTAGGTAGGTAGGTAGGTAGGTAGGTAGATAGATAGATAGATAGATAGATAGATAGATAGATAGATAGATAGATAGATAGATAGATAGATAGATAGATAGATAGATAGATAGATAGATAGATAGATAGATAGATAGATAGATAGATAGATAGATAGATAGATAGATAGGTAGGTAGATAGATAGATAGATAGATATTATAGAAAGATAAATAGATAGATACATAGAATTAGATTAGATAGATTAGACAGATTACATAGATAGCTTTATAGATAGACACATAGAATTAGATTAGATAGATTAGACAGGTAGATAGAAAGATAGATAGATAGATAGATAGATAGATAGATAGATAGATAGATAGATAGACAGATAGATAGAATTAGATTAGATTGGATAGATAGATAGATAGATAGATAGATAGATAGATAGATAGATAGATAGATAGATAGATAGATAGATAGATAGATAGATAGATAGATAGACACAGACAGTTTTGACGCCACCCAACTAGAGAGACAGTAGCTATCTTTCACACTAAGCAGCTCACAAGGTCCCATGAAACTCCAGAGATCAAATCTCACACCAATACGGGAGAGAAAAGAAATCATTCAGTCCGCCACCACACTCGATCTAAGAGGAAGACACTTTTTACTTTCACTCTTTCTTTTCTCATGAAAAATAAATCCGTGTTTTTTTTTGTTTGTTTGCCATTCTGTCTTTTTCTGTGTTTCGGTCTTTATTTTAGGAGCTTCGGTGTCCTTGGCATTTACACCTCATTTTTCTTTTTTGTATTTTTCTTTTTGTAGTAGTGATTCGTATTTTTTAGAATTTTACCCATGCAACGGCTTGTTTGGCCTGCTCTTTTCCATTATCAACTGCCAAAGTATCTTTCCCGTGCGCAACGTGCACACGGACCCCCCGAATTTTTCGTCTTTATCCGAGAAGACCAGGTACTCTATCCTAGCTATCATAGGATCAGGGACAGGAAAATATGAGAAAAATCCCAAATTCCAACATGCCTGCACCGAGCGGTATATGAACCCATTACCCTTGGCATGAGATGCGAGCACATGGCCTCTAGACAAGGGGTCACCAAAATACGGATCCGGCCCGAGACGTCAGTTCATCCGGCCCGCCATGGTACTTGATTTTGTTTGAAATCGTCTTTGCTCTAGGGTTTTTCTTCTGACTTGCAAGTATTGAACAGATTGCCTATGCGGCCCGCCCTTGTAAGTCTGTCAGTTATCCGGCCCTCTGTGAAAAAAAGTTTGATGACCCCTGCTCTAGACCACCGTGTCCCATAACTTCTGTCTCTTTTTTTTTTTTTTTCCACCCCTTCTTTATAACATGCGTCTTTGTCGTTCTCTTCTGTCCACATCAGGCGAGAAACAGATCCGGGCTGGTGGTGTAGGCACCAGACTGGCGACTTGCCACGCGTAAATTATGCTTCACGTTAATCCACTAGGCGCTGCCCGCACCGCTGTCCACACTGTTTCACCGGCCACACATGCATGTCGAACATCAGCACCAAGTCCCTCTTAGCTTTCTGCCTTGTCTTCTTTTCCTTTTTCTATTCATTAAATAATAAATTTCTGTTTTTTTTTCAGTCATTTAATTTGAGCTTATTGATGCTCATCCACATTCGTCAGTAATCCAGTTTTCAATGTCCCCAACTCAGTCTAAATCAGTGTAAGGGGCCGTGCGCACCGTCCCGTTTCGCCTGCTGCACGGCGTGCAAACGCAGATTTTTGCTTGCTTGGCAAAGAGTTTACCGTGCTGCACGCCACGCGAAAGATTGCTTGCATTGAACGGGTGGTTAATTTTAAAATAGTGCGCGCGGGGCCTAACGCAATATCCTTTGTATCTGTTATTTTAGTTCAGGTTTCGGGCAATCTTTTAAAATAGTTGTTATGGCCGGTGCGATACAATGGTTTTTCTTTCGATCTCTTTGATTAGCCCAGCAACTGATTGAAAGACTATATTTGACATGTGTTGAATTTGGAGAAATTACTCAGTCTAGAAATGAGTGCACAGTGCCCTGGCCTACATAGTATCTGAATCAAGACTATTAAGAGAGAGGGATGGAGACAGAGGGAAAGAAAGAGAAGGAGAGAGAAAGAGAAGAAGAGAGAAGGAAGAGAAGGAGAGAGAGAAGAGAGAAGGAGAGAAAAGGAGATGGAGAAGAACAGAGATAGTAGAAGAAGGAGAGATAAGAAGAGAGAAGGAGGGAGAGAGAGAGAGAAGGAGAGAGTGAGAGAAGAAATGAGAAGGAGAGAGACAGAGAGAGAAGGAGAGGGAAAGAGGGGGAGAAAGAAGGAGAGAGAAGGAGAAAGAAAGAGAGGGAGAGAGAAGGAGAGTAGGATAGATAAACAGATACAGAGAGAGAGAGGGAGAGAGAGAGAGAGAGAGAGAGAGAGAGAGAGAGAGAGAGAGAGAGAGAGAGAGAAAGAGAGACAACAGTTATTCTACATCAACTGGTAAGGACAGGAAAGTAGAATTTATTCCATCGCATTTTGAATTAGTTTGGCCTAAGGTCTGACATCTGTGTTTGATATTGAGAGCACAAACTCATCAACTATCTGAGGCTGTACGTTCACAAATAGGTTTTGATCTCGGTAAGCAGACGGTGTTCATGATAATTTAACCCTTTGAACACTATTGCCCTGTACACCGGTCAAATTCTACGGCGATATATATCCACTATTGACCTGTACAGCGGTCAGAAGGGTGACACTGCATGTCTGTGCTCTTACGTCATCAAAAGTTGCGTTTGGCCATGTGATGTTTCCACTTTCTCTCACTAACTTTCTTCTGACACCAGCCGTGATGGGCACGGCACAAACACACTAAATAATCGACTATCTCCCTTCTATAAGTTATAACAAACGATATCTGTATTGCTTATATATATACAATAATTATTAATTCTATCAATAATAATAGGAACATAGGTCATACAATTTCATGTGAATTTCGATGGAATGAAGTTGATGCAAATCAGTACATGATAATTAAAAAGGCTTCGTAATATTCAATTCCTAGCACATTTTATAAAACACACGGGTACATTCAGCTTAAGGAAACCTCTCCTTTAGGGGTGTATGGCGCTATCTGGGCACTGGTTCTTCCTCTCTACTCTGGCTTGACTGCGCAGTTAGATCAACAGGTATCGGCAGGTACCAATAGGTCGGGAAGCCAAGAAGCCACGATGTCGTTAATCAAAGTACAAGAAGTTGAGACCAAGAAGGTGTTGTTCTTCCTCCTCTGTAGAAAGACAATCGTAACTTCCTAATCTACTGTTGGAAGGCATGACTTCCATACTTACTCCATGACGGATATTCAACATTAATACTTTTAACCGCTGACACTGTTATAAGTCAGGCTGCAGCTCCCATACTCCATAGACTCCCATATAGGCAATAGAATAAACGATCAACACAGTTTTAATGATATTTACACGTTCCCCACGAAGAATAACGCTCTCTCTAACGGACTCCATCCTATAAGGTTTCGTAACATATATATAACGGCGTTTCCGTGACTCTCTCAGAGGCAGTAGTTATACCAAAGTAAACCCACTAGATTTAGGTTCTACAATCATGAACATTAAGTAAAATACACATACATCGTACAATTAACTTACCACTCAGCAACAGCCCAAATGCCGACAAGATACCAAAGATACCACGCTCTGACAAAGGATGTTTGCGGGTTCCCTGACCTTCCCCTCTCACAAGACTAGTACAAAGTTACAGTTGCGGTTGTGGTCTCCTCTTCGGCACGAAGCTGGTGAGTGCTCTCAGCGGTCTGAAGTTGGAAGGAGCGTTCGGGGATTTATACCCAGTCAGGTAGCGTCCCAAGACGCTCACCGAGTGTACATTAGTTATCCTAACAGCCACCCCCGTCGACTCCACGTCAAATACTATTGAAACAGCTCTACCCCCCAAGCAATTCCCAGGTGATCTGATCGACAAGTACGGCGGTCAAGTAAACACTACCCTTTTCGGGTGTCAAAGCGCTTCAGTTGCATCGGCTACTTTCCCCCTCTGGCCTACAATAACTCTGTCTCCCCGCCGTTAGCTATCTTCCCACGCTAGCTATACCTTGCCTGTCTGTCGCCCTGTTACAATCGCCCCCACTTAAGTCGATTTTCCCTGGCAAAATCGGCTAATAAAATTATTAATCTACTGGTAATCTAGATAGAGTGTCGGCCCATAGAGCGTCTCGCCCCCTGATGTTGCTGACTCGAAAGTTATATGGTTGCAGCGCCAGGTTCCATCTAGTTACCCTCGCGTTCTTCTGGTCTTTAGTTCGCATCCAAGTTAGAGGTCGGTGGTCCGTCTCTAACACGAAGTTTCTCCCATACAGATACGCCTGCAACTTACTAACGGCGAAAACTATGGCCAGGCATTCCTTTTCAATTGTTGAGTAGTTCTTCTCCGCGGGTTTCAACTTTCTGCTAACATATACAACTGGATACTTCGTACCCTCGTCTTCTTGAAGTAGGCAGCCACTCACTCCAAGGTTAGATGCGTCTGTCTGGAGAATCAGTTCCTTGTTCCAGTCTGGCATCCGTAGTATCGGCTCGGAACTCAAACAAATTTTTAGGGCATTGAACGCGTTCTCCTGCGCGTGTCCCCACGCGAACTTTGTGCCCTGGGACTTCTTTGTGAGGTCTGACAACGGCGCCGAGATTGCACTGTAATTTGGTACAAACTTCCGATAGTACCCCGTTAGCCCCAGGAAACTCCTCACTTGTGTCTTGGTCGTCGGTCGGTCACAGTCGACAATGGCTCGCACCTTACTCTCCTGCGGTCTTACAGTCCCCTGTCCCAGCTTATGGCCTAAGTACTCGACTTCTGTCATCCCTATTAGCGTCTTGGTAGGTCTAGCTTTTAAATTTGCCCGTCTCAGTCGCTCGAAGACATTCCGACAACGTTCCAAGTGGTCAGGCCAATTTGCACTGTGTATAAGACAGTCGTCTACAAATGCATCTACCCCTTCGCCAGCATCTTTTAATACTTTCCTCATGAGCCTGTTAAATGTGGCGGGGGATCCCTTCAACCCGAACGGCATGACCCTGTACTGGTATAGCCCAAACGGTGTGGCGAACGCCGTCAGGTGTTTATCTTCCTCGGCCATCGGAACTTGATAAAAGCCCTTTGTCAAGTCCAGCTTGGTGAAATATTTTGCCTCCGCTAGATTGGAAATAATGGCTTCTACCTCAGGCATCGGTTCGGCGTCATCGGCAGTCACAACATTTAGCCGCCTGTAGTCGTTGCAGAAACGATGTTGACCATCGGGCTTCTTAACTAATACAATTGGACTATTGTACGGGGACTCGGACGGTTCGATGATTCTGGCCGCAAGCATCTTGCCTACCTCAGCATTGACAGCTTCTCTAGTTGAGTACGGTAGTTGGTAGGGTCTTACCTTCACAGGTTTTTGATCTAGCAATGGGATTTTGTGCTTGATCAGGTCAGTGAGCCCCGGTACATCGGTAAATATATCTTTGTATTCTTCCATGAGCTCTTGCATCTGTTCTCTCTGATCCTGATCTAGCGTGTCCCCTAACTGTACATCCCTGTAGGTTTCGGTCTGTTCTAGCTTAGGCATGACTGTCTCCAGAGGCATCGAAGTCGCTTCCTCTCCTTCATCGGTCTCGTCAATTATAGCTGCAGCTATTGCCTCTGTGTTTTCCTGTTCGTCTTCCCTCTCAATATACTTCTTCAGCATATTCGCGTGATACAGTCGTCTCTTCCCCTTGACGTTCACCATGTAGTTCACTGACCCTCTCTGCTCTTCTACTTTGTAAGGCCCTTTCCAAGTCATCTGTAGTTTCGATCCGTCACTTGGGAGAAGTATGAGGACGGAATCGCCCACCTGGAATTTCCTCTGTTTGGCCCCCCTATCGTAGTATTTCTTCTGCCTGTGTTTTTCGACGCTGCTGTTCTCGGCTACGACTTTCATGGCATCCTCCAATCGTTCCCTCATATCTACCACGTATTCGTACGATGACCTCGTTTCTGACTCCGCTTCCCCAGTCCACAGATTCTTCAGTATTGCACGTGGTCCTCTCACAGGGTGACCGAACACTAGTTCAAACGGCGAAAAACCTGTACTGGCCTGTGGGGTTTCGCGATACGCGAACAGCAGTGGACACAACATTCTGTCCCAGTCCTTGGGTCTGTCATGAGCTACTCGGCGAAGCATATTCTTCAGCACTCCGTTAAATCTTTCACACAGACCATTGGCCATCGCGTGGTAAGGCGAGCAGAATATCTGTTTCGTTTTGAGAAGTGCACTGACCTCTCTCATCAGCTCACCGGTAAACTGTGATCCCCTATCTGAAACTATTTCCTTTGGTATGCCTAACCGAGAAAATATTTCCATTAACGCTTCACTGACCTGCTCGGCTGATATCCCCCTTAAGGCTACGGCATCCGGGAAACGCGTGGCATAATCTACTAGCGTCAAAATATAACGCGATCTCCCATGTTCCGTACGCGGAAGTGGACCAACCAAATCTATGGCGACGCGCGAAAAGGGCGTGTCGATCAGGGGCGTCGGCACTAGGGGTACCTTTGTCACCCTACCTTTATTGGATGTCCTTTGACACGCGTCACACGATCGACAGAAACGACCTACGTCCGCACCTATCCCAGGCCAAAAGAACGACTGCATTATTCTGTCCTGTGTGCGCGAAATTCCTAAGTGTCCCCCGAACACTCCTTCGTGAGCTATCTTCATCAGCTCACTTCGGTACTGCTTAGGTACCAACAACTGCTCCACATCAGCACGTCCAGCCCCGGCCTTCTTTACCCGATAGTAAATTCCCTTACTCTCCTTTATGTGAGTACCTACCTCAGCCGATTGCTCCAACGTGGCTCTCTCCCTTAAAACTCTCAAAGTTTCGTCCTCTCTCTGGGCCCGGGCTATCTCACCTGGTGTGAGTTCCCCTATCTTGGCCCCTACCCTTACCTCCTCCGTTGAGTTGCCCTTGGCCTCCTCATTATCTGTGGTCTGACTCACTTTCGCACTCGCATTCTCACACTCATGCTCTTCCTTGTCAATCTCCACCTTGCGAGACCGCGTGAGTACCACACTTATCTTCTCAAGAGACGCCCCCTTTATGTTTCCTATAATCAAATCGGCCACTGGGTCTTCCACTACTAGCGCTTTGAGAAGCCCAGTATAAAATGGGGTTTCTACCCACATTTCCGCGACAGGAGCAGACCTTCTCGTCCCGTCCATCAGGACATAACTCCTGTTCTTCCCAGTTAAGCTGTTAGGAGGCAGTTTGTCCCTTTTTATAATCGCACACGTGCATCCCGTGTCACGAAGGATAGTAATCTCTTTATCCCCTATCCTCCCCTTCTCCAAAAATGGAGCGGATAAATCATTCTCCGGAACATCGTCTTCGGGCTCATGTTCTGTCGAACCTTCTAACTCAATACTCTTACCTTCCGTCTCCCAAGAAATGAAGGTCTGTGGCCCAACACTCTGCTCAGCCCCTGGTTGAGTATTCGCCCTGCCCGATGACTCCCACTGACTGTCATCGGCTTCCTCATCGCTGGTTAGTACGACTGCGGTCGTCTCTTTCTGTCTCTTCCTACAGAATCTCGCAATATGGAGAAGTGACCCACACACAAAACAACCACGCCCACTCTCACGCTGGGACTTACCTCGGTTGTCCTCGACAGTGGCAGCAGCACCCTTCTTCGTCCTGCCCTGGTCACACTGCCTACTCAGGTGATTGGGAGAGCCACAGTTGAAGCATACCGGTTTACTCACTCCTAAACCCTTACTTCTGCTCTCCTCAACCCTCTTACCTGACTTCTGCTGTTGCTCCAGCCCTCGCTTCGACTGATGAGCCCCACTATACAAGTCCGCCATCTCAACTAACTCATGCACGGACTTGGGGTCCCTCTCTTTCAAATATATGGAAAGATTACAGTCGACAATCTTCAACATCTGCTCCCTGACTATCAGATCCGTAATCCCTTCCATAGTTCTCTCTGCCTCTGAGAGGTCTACCCACCTCTCAAAATATCTCTGCAATCTCACGGACAGCTGCGTATAAGTTTCGTCCTTATCTAGACGACTCTCCCTAAACTTACGCCTATAACCCTCTGCCGTGAGGTGATACTTCTTGAACAACACCTTCTTTACCTTCTCGTAATCCCTACTGTCTTCATCGCTGAGACCGGAATAAACATCTAACGCCCTGCCAGTTAACAATGCCCCTAACATGTCTGCCCAGGTGTCTTCTTCCCAATCATTTGCCTGCGCGAGTCTTTCAAATCTTTTCAAATACGAGTCGAGATCCTCGCGCGAGTCATCAAAAATGGCAATTTTAGGTACCTTCGGGGCAGCAGATTTTCCATTCCCTTTACCATTGTGACACCCGTTTTTGGCTAGTTCCCGTTCGCATTCCATTCTCTCCCTTTCAAATTGTCTTTCCTTCTCCTTTTCTTCTCGTTCGCGCTCCTTTTCTTCTCGTTCGCGCTCCTTTTCTTCTCGTTCGATAGCCCTTTGTTCTCGGTTTTGGGCTTTCTCTTCGTCCCACCTAATTTTGAATTCCTCATCACTAATGCCTTCTTGTCTGGCAAGCTTCAGTGCGCCCAGATAGTCCATCAGCAATTGACCTGTAAACAAAGCTAACAATAAAGCGTGGATCGTAACTGTGAAGTTAACAACAATATTCCTGCAATAGCAAACAACAATTTTCTCTGTGACAAAAGATAAAATTGAACAGTCAATGCACAGGTAAAATCAGAGCATGTCGCAGGCACTAAATGTCAATCTCTCTCACTCGCCTCAGGGCAGATGACCTGTCCACACAATCACACAATAGCCCCTTGACACGACCCAGATCAAAATTAAATGTTATTTACTAGCAGGATCCCACTTCTGACACCATTGTGATGTTTCCACTTTCTCTCACTAACTTTCTTCTGACACCAGCCGTGATGGGCACGGCACAAACACACTAAATAATCGACTATCTCCCTTCTATAAGTTATAACAAACGATATCTGTATTGCTTATATATATACAATAATTATTAATTCTATCAATAATAATAGGAACATAGGTCATACAATTTCATGTGAATTTCGATGGAATGAAGTTGATGCAAATCAGTACATGATAATTAAAAAGGCTTCGTAATATTCAATTCCTAGCACATTTTATAAAACACACGGGTACATTCAGCTTAAGGAAACCTCTCCTTTAGGGGTGTATGGCGCTATCTGGGCACTGGTTCTTCCTCTCTACTCTGGCTTGACTGCGCAGTTAGATCAACAGGTATCGGCAGGTACCAATAGGTCGGGAAGCCAAGAAGCCACGATGTCGTTAATCAAAGTACAAGAAGTTGAGACCAAGAAGGTGTTGTTCTTCCTCCTCTGTAGAAAGACAATCGTAACTTCCTAATCTACTGTTGGAAGGCATGACTTCCATACTTACTCCATGACGGATATTCAACATTAATACTTTTAACCGCTGACACTGTTATAAGTCAGGCTGCAGCTCCCATACTCCATAGACTCCCATATAGGCAATAGAATAAACGATCAACACAGTTTTAATGATATTTACACGTTCCCCACGAAGAATAACGCTCTCTCTAACGGACTCCATCCTATAAGGTTTCGTAACATATATATAACGGCGTTTCCGTGACTCTCTCAGAGGCAGTAGTTATACCAAAGTAAACCCACTAGATTTAGGTTCTACAATCATGAACATTAAGTAAAATACACATACATCGTACAATTAACTTACCACTCAGCAACAGCCCAAATGCCGACAAGATACCAAAGATACCACGCTCTGACAAAGGATGTTTGCGGGTTCCCTGACCTTCCCCTCTCACAAGACTAGTACAAAGTTACAGTTGCGGTTGTGGTCTCCTCTTCGGCACGAAGCTGGTGAGTGCTCTCAGCGGTCTGAAGTTGGAAGGAGCGTTCGGGGATTTATACCCAGTCAGGTAGCGTCCCAAGACGCTCACCGAGTGTACATTAGTTATCCTAACAGCCACCCCCGTCGACTCCACGTCAAATACTATTGAAACAGCTCTACCCCCCAAGCAATTCCCAGGTGATCTGATCGACAAGTACGGCGGTCAAGTAAACACTACCCTTTTCGGGTGTCAAAGCGCTTCAGTTGCATCGGCTACTTTCCCCCTCTGGCCTACAATAACTCTGTCTCCCCGCCGTTAGCTATCTTCCCACGCTAGCTATACCTTGCCTGTCTGTCGCCCTGTTACAGGCCACTATTTTTTTTATTCCCAGGTGTAAACAAAGAGAAACTAGAAGCCGGCGCGTAGTTTGGAGAGTTTTTTGGTGAAATTTTCGTGATGAATGCACAGAATGCAAAGTTTTTTTATGTATCAAACGGGGCTCAACGTGCTGGACCGACTGGCATACCAAGGCCCAATACTGGAGATAAAAGATAAGAAAAACATTCTATAATACTCACATTTGCTCCCTATCTGTCCATCAATGTTGTGTTTGTTGTGTGTTTCCATCATTGTATTACTATCAGTTCTATGAATGGCAATTTTGGGCTGGGCGATCAGGGGCAGGGGTTCATAAGGACAGGGGGACCAGTGTTCAAAGGGTTAAGAGGCAGTTTTCACGATTTCCTGTTCAGACTGATGTTTTAATGGTTTTCTTATCTGTGGTGCGAGCTGTCTTGGAAAACAAATAATCTATCCATTACGTGGCGATTTTATGTTCTCCGCTGCAAACATCCCCCACACACTTTTGCACTACCAAAAGCCTCTGTTTGATCCACTACATGTAATTTTAGCTCATCTGCCACGAAGATTCCTATGGAATATGCGGCAGTAACTATACTTCACCTCCCCTCTCTCTTCATTCAACCGCCTCATAACACTTGACCCATATCGCCTCAGAAATGCGTGCGCTGGTTCTCTTCCAATTTTCTCAAAAACGGATTGTATTTCAGAAAGTTTCTGCATTCAATCCTAGACAATTCTTGTCCTTAAGATTTTCTGATTGGTAATTCCACAAGGAACACGATTTTTTTCAAAGCGGCAAATTTCATTCATCTCGTTTAATTATTACCAGATAAAAAAAAAAATACGCCTTTAACATTCAGGTATAGAGTAAGTGCGCCATTACTAGTCCACATCGTGTTGAATTTTGCAAACTTTACGCACTGAACGTCAACGAGACGATTCAACTCGCTATATTACGTCCGTCGATTTGGGCGCGGATCATCGATGTCAACAATGTAACAATGCGCATCACACCCCTTCATGGTTGAACGAAAAATACTAATTGTCATGATTCAGATGTTGTTAAAACTCACGCAGAGAGTGAGTTGTTGTTGTTTTACCAGGGCCATGAGAAATTGGCTGGTGGCCTTGAACGGCCCTCGCGAATTATAGTTGGTGAGTAAATAAATGTAAAGTTAAACAGTTAGATGCACGCTTGTCGGTTTTAATGTTCGTGATTAATAAGTAATGGAGTAGGGGTGAAACAAGGTGGGGATAGTTGACATTGTTAAGTATGACTAGACAAGTTTTTGCACGTTAACTGGCTGGTAGAATAGTGCAGACGTATTACTACAATTAAAATGGTGGGAGGTTTCGACCTATGAGATAGCTGAACTAATTGGGCCAGCGGACTAGCACTGCTGGGTAGCCCCTCAGATGTCACGAGCAGAGTTAGGGTCTTGGGGAGCATTCGACTGCACGAGAGGCAGCTAACTCACACTCGGACACAACCAATCTAGCAATCTAGCAATCTAGCAATCTAGCTATCTAGCTATCTAGCTATCTATCTATCTAGCTATCTAGCTATCTATCTATCTATCTATCTATCTATCTATCTATCTATCTATCTATCTATCTATCTATCTATCTATCTATCTATCTATCTATCTATCTATCTGCCTATAAAATTCTTTTTTCTTTGTAGACTTTTTGTTTTCCTTTTGTGGGTTTGACGTTGGAAAACTTGTTTCATTTCCTCTACTTTTTTTTTCATTCTATTGGATTTTACCAAACTCGATACCATTATTCTTTCTCTCTCTCTCTCTCTCTCACTCACTAATAATTTGCAGTCTCGATTCAGACTGCAAGTGCGCCAGTGCATTATGCACTCATTTCTAGACAGGGATATATCAATAAAATTGAACTCTTTTTTTTTTTTAACTAGATGAAAATCGCGACTTCGCAGGCCACGGGCAAAAATGGATTTCTACCCAGCCTTATTCTCTCAGTCTTGTTTTGACGGGGCTTGTTTTCTGCCTCTCCCCACCAATCTAATTTATTATCAAGTTGAACGTATGTCAAATACAGTCTGACCTGCACTGAACTTTTCATAGAGAGCCAAAACAAAAGCAAAAAAAAAAAAAAGGTCATTGCATTTCACCGTCATAAAAACATTTTTAAAAGATCGCCTGGAACTTCAATAACCACAATTGTTGGATACAAAAGCGATTAAATTATATTAATTTTATAATGTTTGAAACTGCTATTTAGGTTTCAGCGTTTAGCAAAAACAAATGGCGACCACTGAATCACAAAGAATCACCCTGGCACTTTTTTTTTTTGGTATAATAATATGTTTATAATATGATAATATTTAGATTATGTTATAGTTTTAATGGCAGTTGTTGTTTGTTGCTCATTTGTGGCTAATGGGAAATACAACTTATGAAACCCAATATAGTTAGAAAATATTTCTGTATTTTAATTTCTCAACAGATGAAAATTGGTGTAATTCTTGAGTTCCTGGTGTTGTTGGTGGCGGCAGTTGGGTTCACTGGTGTTAGAGGCGTATAATGCTGCAAGTATTGCCTAGGTTGCTGTGTAATCAAAAAGTGCCTAAAGCTATCTGTGGAGGCCGAGATCAGGAAGTGTACTCGTGACTGCCAAAGGAAGTTTTGGCTTCCGTAGTTTGCCAGCTCATTGGGGATCATGGTTCATTGCTGGTGGCACATTGCATTAAACAGGTTCTTGGTAAGGTGATAAATTAATAGCACGGTTTTCTTACGGTGCTACGGCGGCTAAGAGAAAAAAAATTAAAGAAAACTACAATTACATTTCAGCGACCAATATCTTAAACGTAAAAACGAATATGTGTTTGTCTGTGTGTTCGCCAAAAAAAAAAATAGGCAGACTTACATGAAATTTCGAAGATACCTTCCCCCCCCCCCCCCCCCCCCCCCGCCCGTAGAAGCTTTTTTTTTTTTACATTTGGAATCTCCAAGTGGCGGGGAAGTATTTCTTAAAGTTGGCTTTGTGTCGCTGGTTGCTCGCCTCGTTTTTTATTACTCTAAACTCCAAGTTACTTTGGCCTTGGGCCTTCGAAGGGGCAGGATTTAAAAGAAGTCCGCACAGTAGTTGTTTTTGTTTTTTTTTTGTGTGTGTTTAGAAAACTGAAGCTGTGGGACAAAAAAAAGTTGAGAAACTCTGATCTGGGAATTTGATTTATCTGCTCATGTGAAATCTGAGAATGTAACCTTGTGACTGACCTACTTAATGATATGTTGTACATTTTTTGGCTTGCAGGGTTGGTGACATCATGTCAACGTGCATGGACAGCGAGACCTGTGTTTTTGGGCACGTAGCGATGACAGAACAATAAATACACCTGTACTGTAAAACTGAATTTCGATTTCTATTCTTTTCTTCCATTTATCTCTGGAGATCCTTGTTATTTCGTTCAGTGTACTGACCACTCGCTTGGTGTGACAGAAGATCACGGCACTTGCTGTGGGGGACTTCATCAAAATAACTGTAATTATTCCAACTGGAGAGTTGGTCAGAAACACTGCAGTTGTTGCAGATGTCAGTATCATACTATAGTGGGGATATAATTGGTGTTAAGGTTTTTGTTGTCAGAGGATCTCTGCCCTTAGTATTTGCACGGCTTTTGTTTTTGTCTTAATTTTTATTGTTCCTGAATTTTTTTGTGTTTTTGTGGTAGGGATTAGTTTGTTTTTTAAAACTTTTGCCTGGGCAGCGGCCTTGTTAGACCTGCGTTTATCGACTTTAAACTGCCAAACTGTCTTTAATGCGCGCAATGTGAACAACGGACCTTCCGATTTTTTCATCCCTATACAAGAAGACTAGGTGCTCGATCCTATCTACCAAAAGATCAGGGGCAGGAATTTTCCATCCAAATTCCAATATACCTGCCCCAACCGGGAATCAAACCCAGTACCTCTGGCATGAGAGGCGAGCACCTTGCCTCCAGGCATACGTGTCCCTCCAGAATTGAACTAGAATTGAGGCAGTGTAGAAAGTTTCATAATATATGGTCACGTATACTCACAAATTTTTACATGTTTACATGTTCACCCTCTAGTCCCAACTGCGGGATGAGTACAAAATTTGCAATCTATTCCTAGGCACTAGATTGTACAAAAAAACCCAGCTTTGCACAAAGTGGAGAGAGACAATTTTGACGATTTTATGTTTATTCCGAGACTGTACAGTGACTTGAAACTCGGGGGGGGGGGGGGGGGTTTGGTTGGTTGGGTGGGGTCGGGTTAACTGTCTTGGTTATAAATTGTATATCATGATGAAATATAGACGGCCTAGTCATTAAACATAAGAGTTGTAGGTTAACAATTTTCGTCAGTAATCAGGGTTGAAAAATGTATAATTGGTATAAATTAGTTAAATTGGTCATTGTTTCAGCTCCAAAAAAACACAATTTTTTAGGAAGTCATGGGTTCGAGTTTGAGTTTGTGAGCCGGGGTATTTTGCGCTGTCCATGTGATTTTTTTTTAACTTTGAGAGAAAAAAAACGGGGGGAGCGGAGGGAGATCATTCTTGTCACTTAGTAATGAGAAAATGGTCATGTTCAGCATTCAGTAACCAAGAGCAACAACTGGATTTCAACCCAACTTTAATCTCTTAGTCTTGTTTTGAATGGGTTTGTTTTCTCCCTTTCCCGAGCTATCTCACTCCCCAGTATCTCCTTTTCTAATTCTATCCTCCCAACACCAATCTAATTTTCAAGCTGAACGGATCTCAAATACACCCTCCCCTTGCCCTGCGCTTTTCAAAGAGATCCAAAATAAAGAAAATAAAATGTCAGTGAAATTTACTGTCATAAAAACATTTTTTAACTCTTTGTGTGCCATGAATTTTTCCACGTTTGCTGATACAGGAAGAAAATAGTGGGGGAAATAAATGGAGAGTAACATTTATGACTAGAGAGTCGGGTTGCTTTCTCTCCCCAAAACAAAATTGCCTTGCATCCTTGTGCACCGATACATCGGTGATTGGTACACATGTGATTAGTGGGAGAACTGATATATCTGTGACTGGCACACAAAGAGTTAAAAGATCGCCTGGAACTTCAATACCGATAACAGTTGGATACAAAAGCGCTAGGATTATATTAATTTTATAATGTTTGAAACTGCTATTTAGCTTTCAGCGTTCAGCAAAAACAAGTGGCCACACTGAACCACAGAGAATGAGTTCCGCACCTTTTTTTTGTTTTATGTACATAATAAGAAGATGTTTATAATAATTATGATAATGACTGTTAAAATTATATAGTTTATCATGGCTGTTGTTGTTTGTTGCTAATGCCAAATACAACTTAAAAAACGGAACTTAATTAGAAAATGTTTCTGTGTTTTAATTTCTCAACAGATGAAAATTCTTGCATTCCTGATGTTCTTGGTGGCCGCAGTCATGTTCACTGACGGATCAGAACCGCCATTCTATCGGTGTTACATGCCTTGTGTACAGTCACTTCCTATCGCCATGCGCGCGGTCGCATATTTCTGCAGCAAGCACTGCTCTGACACGTGTTGATTCAAAAGGAGGTGAGATCTTTGTGAGTGCAGGAAAGAGGGCAGGACCTTGGCATTGATGATGTTCAGTCTGACCAAATAGACCAGAGATTAAACGGACAGTCCCTTCTTGGCGCCTCTAAAAAGGCGTGTACATAATTAATTTGTGCTCCTATCGGGGGTGGGGGGGGGGGGTTAGGGGGCACTGGCCGGGCCCAGTGGTGCAGTGCATGAAAGAAATGCTTGGTATAACAATAAATAAATAGCATACCTGTGTGTAACAGAGCTACCATGTCTAAAGAAAAAAACAAACACCCCAAAAAAAACCAGTTTTCTTCAGCGACTGATGTTATAATCTATATAAATAAAAGAGAACATGTGTCCATGTGTGTGTTCGCAAATGAAATAAAAAAATAATGGCCCATACAACTCTGATTTATATGAAATTTTGAAGACGCCTTACTTTCATTGCCCCCCGCAGAACCTTCTCTTTACATTTGGAGTCTCCAAATGGTGGGGAACAATTGTTTTTTAGTTTGCTTTGTGTCCCTGATTGCTCGCGTCGTTTTTATTACTCTAAACTCCAAGTTATTTGGGCCTTTGGTGTTCGAAGGGGCAGGCTTTAAAAGAAGTCCGCACGTAGCGCAGGTTTTGAACTTGTTACAAAATAAACTGCTTTGATAAAAGCTTATAGTGATATGATAGAGATCTAGTTAGTTTTATGGGGAAAAAATCAAAGTCAGCTGACCGATTATCTAAAATTTTGCATGGCCCTTACAAGATATTTTTTCCCCCACTTTGTCCCTCTAATGTACATTTTTTTTGTCCCTATAATGTACATTTTTTTTGGCCCTCTAATGTACAATTTTATTTGATCCCTATAATGTATATTTTTTTTGTCCCTATAATGTACATTTTTTTTGTCCCTATAATGTACATTTTTTTTGTCCCTATAATGTACATTTTTTTTGTCCCTCTAATGTACAATTTTATTTGATCCCTATAATGTACATTTTTTTTTTGTCCCTACAATGTACATTTCTTTTCGTTCCTCTAATGTACATTAAGAAAAATCTGGCAAACGTTGAGCTATAATTTCTTGTTGAAGCAAAAACAGTCTTTCTCTATTTGCTTTGTTCTGTATTATTTTGTTGCACCTGGATGGTTTAGGACTGAGTTGTCAAAGTGGTGAGATATCTATGTCATATTTACTTTGTATGTACAATACCTTTGTGTGATGGGGGGGGGGGGGGGGACAATTAAACAAAAATCTTGTTTTAAAATTGAAGGCAGGCGTATGACAAAAAAAAAAAAGTTAAGAAACACTGATCTGGGAATTTGATTTATCTCCTCATGTGAAATCTGAGAATGTAAATCTTGTGACTGACCTACTTAATGATATGTTGTACATTTTTTGGCTTGCAGGGTTGGTGACATCGTGACAACGTGCAAGGACAGCGAGACCTGTGTTTTTGGGGCACGTAGCGATGACAGAACAATAAATACACCTGTACTGTAAAACTGAACTTCGATTTCTATTATTTCTTTCCATTTATCTCTGAAGATCCTTGCTATTTCGTTCAGTATACTGACCACTCGCTTGATGTGGCAGAGGATGACGGCACTTGCCGTATCAAAATAATATCTGTAATTCCTCCAACTTGAGAGTATATCAGAAATACCTCAGTTGTTGCAGATGTCAGTATCATACTATAGTGGAGATATAATTGGTGTTAACGTCTTTGTTTTCCTGGAATCTCTGCCCTTGGCATTTGCAGGTCTATTTTTTTTTCTTGTTTTTATTCTTCCTGATTTTGATTAGTTGTGTGGTTTTGTAGTAGGGATTCGTGTTGTTTTTTTGTTGTTGTTGGTATCTTTTGCCTGGGCATTGATCTCTTTTAATTAGAAAGAATTGGTACTTTTTCGCTACCCCGAAAAGCGATGCTCCGTTTTCGTCTCATACAAAGTATCCCCGTTTTCGTCTCATGCAAAGTATATTTATTGTTCAAATGGTGCTTATGTAAATTTTCTTGGTTCTCGGGGCAAAACATAAATGAATGTAAAAATGTTCATGGAGATAATTCTGAATGCAAAGACTGGAGGCGACTTTTTCATGATCGACATTAGTCGGTACTATTTCGCCATCACTAGATCGAAATTCGACACAGTCCCTTTTTCGTCACCATGATGAGCTTATTCTCTCCACCCCAGAGATAAATCATGACGAGACCCTATCACGTGATTTTATTCAGTCCCGATGTCATTTCTTTGTTGTTTTTTTTTCTGCAGAGAGCCTGGATTATGAATGTGTAAAAGTGGTATTTTTTATCATTTTATATTCTTAATACAAAGTTTAAGGCCGGCCCCCTCCAAAAAAAAAAAAAAGAAAAACGACTGCAAAGTTCTACAGTAGATAACACAGCAAGAAAACCCCCCGGGCTTCAGATCATAATAGGAAAGTTTCCACTAACTTAAAGACGAGAGAGTGGGAAAGAAACCTGCAGGTACCAGTAAAAAGACAAGAATGAAAGGGTTAAATTGATGGTATTGTGGCCGCCGTTGTAAACACAACATACATCATGTATAAGAATACATCACAAATCAGAGATTACCATACTCACAAGTATTGCAGGAATACAAAATGATATGAAAGAATATTAAACTTTTATTCTTTTAAAAAGTTAATACAGACAGGAAATAAATTTAATAAAAATGTTTTGTTGTTGTTGTTTTTTTCCACTTTCGTCCTCTCGTCTTTTCTTGTAACTTTCTCAGAACCTCTTTTTCTTTCCCCTCTTTTTAGCGGCTTCTTCCTTTTCCTCCTCGTGGTCTTAATGATTAAAATGTGACAAAGAAATGTTCGAAGAATACATAAAGAAACAATCTAACCTGGTGGGGAAAAAGTACTGATGAGGCATGGTGAGTTTCCCCCAATTAGTCTTGTGTGATCTGGTGACATAAGATATAGATTTATATAGGTATGATTTAGTTTCTGCTCACAGTTTGAACCATTCCTTACATTTGAATCTATTCAGCTCTCCAACAATGCCTTTCAAATGTTAAAAACGCTTGCAGACTGCACCCACGATGTCAATGATTGCACTGTAAACTGCGTGCTTAAACATCTGCAATTGACTTAATCTTGGTATTGTACGACAAGTACAGGACAAACTTTCGGATTGTTCGCACGATGTGACGTCACCGTGGCAAGCGGCATTTTGATTGGTTGACCAATACACGAAGAGACAATCCTATTTTTAGAAAAGACAAAAATGGAATGTAACAAAATCCGTGATTTCCACTGCGAAGATTCTAAAAGTATTCAGTATGTTGGAATGGTGAAAAAGTATTTGTGGCGAAAAAGTAGCAGTCGCCCCTACTACAAAAATACGACTTAAACATTTAAGTATACAGTAAATGCATCATAACTCGTCCACATCGTGTTGAATTTTGCAAACTTTACGCGTTGAACGTCAAATCCGAGACACAGGATACCGAGACGATTCAACTCGCCATATTACGTCCGTCGATTTGGGCGCGTATCATCGATGTTAACAATGCAACAATGTGCACCACACCCCTTCATGATTCATGAAAAAGACTAATACTCATCTTATTTACATTAGCCGACCTGCGAAAGAGAAATCTTGGAAATTTTCCATGTGCCATGTAGGTCTAGATCTGGGTCGCATCAGCAATGGCACTTGGATTTGATGCAAACACTAAAAGATCACTTTGTTATAACATAATTTCTTGCAGAATACGCAGATGGAATAAAGTTGACTTTGTACCAGCAATGTGTAAACAGTGACATAGAGCGCAATTTCCGGTCACACTTTCCAGTTCTATCCGATGAAAATGGGCCTGTTTTTGCGGCTCAAATAATTTTAATATAGATAATATTAAGCCTAAATTTTGTCCAAAATGAATATGTCCACGTAACTCGTCATCAAAAATTGAAGCAGTGCACAAAGTTTCATCATTAATTTTTGGCCACTTAGTCGCGAAATTTTAGCTGCTTACAGGTTCACCCTCTAGCTCAATTGTAGTAAGTAAGATGTGGGTAAATTTGTGGTCATTTTCATAGTGTTAGTTGGAATGGATCGTCTGTGTATTCTGTGCCTCGGGTCAAATCTTATTGTCCGTCCGAAAAAGGAAATTAACTTTCCGGTTCAAGTACCGTCTTCTTGACCGTAAGCGGAAGTGTGCACTTTTTGGATCGGTGAAGTATTGTTCTTAAAACTTATTCACTCCTGCCATGAAAATTTGAAGCATTTTACGTTATCTACAAAAACAAAATTATACGAAATGAGATTAGTTTTCAAAGTGTATAGCATTGTTTTAATCAAGATCATGTAGACCATTAATCTACTGTATACCAAAATTCAATATATTCAGTCCAAAGACTGCAAAGTTGGAGCTTTGGGAAGAGATCCAGACATTTCTGAATGGACCACAATAAATCTTGCTTTATGTGCTGCTTTTCAGTTATCTTGACAATGTAATGAACTGACTGTCTGAATAATTGGTTACGCGTTGTTTACTACAAAATTAGACGCCATTAAAATTGATGGATTTCTTTCCAAATCAATTAAACGTGTCATTTTATAACCGTACCACAATATTTAATTGTCCTGTGTCCCTCTCTTTGAAAACATTTTATATGTATTTTTACGCTTGTTTGTCATCAGAAGATCAATTGATATCACACTGCATCAAAGCTTTGAAAAAATAATTTTAAAAAAAGGAGTGTCCACAAGACAAAACGTGGCACACATTCAGTATTTAAGTTAATCCATGGTGTCTCCTCCTGGAAGGATCATTGTTTTGGGCCACACAGTTGAGCTGAGACGTTTTATCCATCTTTCAGCAAAGTAAGTGGTAAATTGTTGTTCTAAGATGCTGATCTTATTTAGTGAATAGAGTCTATATCTATAAGCCTAGGGCTGCTGTAGCTGATGTTGATGGTCCTAGTCAATGGACGGTGACGTCACAACATTAGGTTTGAGTGAGCTGCAACTGGTTGACTGGTCCTTGTTGTCTCATTGAAACTAAATGTCATGACGTCATCTTCCAACTCCTCGCTGGACTGCAGACTTTTTTTCTTTTTGCCTTTTTCCTTTGTTGTTTCAGAAATGTCATTGTTTCAGCTCCGAAAAACACAGTTTTTTAGGGGAGTCATGGGTTCGAGTTTGAGTTTGTGAGCACGGGTACTTAGCGCCCCAATTAAAGGGGCGGGGGGGGGGGATCGGATCATTCTTGTAGCTTACTAATGAGAAAATGGTCATGTTCAGCATTCAGTAACCAAGAACAAAAACTGGATTTCAACCCAACTTTAATCTCTTAGTCTTGTTTTGAATGGGTTTGTTTTCTCCCTTTCCCGACCTATCTCACTCCCCAGTATCTCCTTTTTCTAATTCTATCCTCCCAACACCAATCTAATTTTCAAGCTGAACGCATCTCAAATACAATCTCCCATTGCACTGCGCTTTTCAAAGAGATCCAAAATAAAGGCAAAAAAATGTCATTGCATTTTACTGTCATAACAACATATTTTGAAGATCGCCAAGAACTTCAATGGCCACAATAGTTCCATACAAAAGCGATGGGATTATATTAATTTTATAATGTTTTGCTATTTAGGTTTCAGCGTTCAGCGAAAACAAGTGGCGACACTGAACTACAGCGAATTACTCCGGCATTGACATCTTCCTTTTTTATTTTTTTAAAGTTTTTTTAGAATAATATGATGTTTATATTACGATAATATTAAGATTATATAGTTTTTCATGGCTGTTGTAGTTTCTTACTGATTTGTTGCTAATGGGAAATACAACATAACGAAAAACAATTGAATTAGAAAATATTTCTGTATTTTAATTTCTCAACAGATGAAAGTTGGTGTAATTCTTGAGTTCCTGGTGTTCTTGATGGTGGTAGTTTTGGTTCACTGATTGTATAGCAAAAGAGGAATGCAAAAATAGCTGTAAGGAGAAATGCAAAAACAAGGTGGAAGGTGTTTTGACTGGTGCTCATTACCCTGTTTAATGGGTTGATGCAAAACAAGGTGAGATCAGCGTGGATACTTACAGTAATACAGGAAGGTCGGCAGGACCTTGGCATTTGGTTTTCCATCTGACCAAAGAGACCAGAGATAAAATGAGACAGTCCTTTCCTTGCTCCTCTAAAACAAGAGTGTTAATAGTTTTCCAGCTGAACGGGGGGTGGGGGGGGGGGGGGCGGGGCCTGTGGCACATTGCATGAAACAGGTTGTTGGTATGGTGATAAATTAATAGTACGGTTTAGTTACAGTGGCACGGACACTAAAACAACAACAACAACAAAACCTATAATTATATTTCAGCGACTGATATCTTAAAAGTGAAAACAAACATGTTTTTGTCTGTGTGTTCCCACAAAATACCGGTTCACACAGTTGGGATTTACATGAAATTTTGAGGATGTCTTCCTTTCCCCCTTCAGAAGGTTCCTTTCTACATTTGGAGTCTGCAAATGGTGCTGAAGAATTTTTTTTTGAGTTTGCATTGTGTCGCTGATTGCTCACCTACGATCCCCCTTTCTTCACAAACACATAACCCTTCACGGCAGATGATTTAAACGGTTGGACGTGCTCGTGGCTAACTAAATACCCTATTACCGTATAATGATAGTTCAGTTTGATTGCTTTAGTTGTTTCCTCCAATAAATTGTTTACTCATCAGAATTCGTTGTTTCTGTTAATTACTTTAAACTCCAAGTTATATACGCTGAAGGCCCAAGTAGTCCTAGGGATGAGCAGGCTTGAAGCTTGTTACAAAATGAAAGGTTTTAATCAAGGTTTATAGTGACACAGATCTACATCTAGTTTGGTTCATGGAAAAGAGATCAGCGTTTTTCTTTTTTTGGTTGTTTTTTCTTGGAGTAACTTTTTATACCAACTGACCTGTTATCTCAAAAAAATTTGCATGCGCCCTAAAAAAATTGTTTGTTTCCCCACTTTGATCAGCTGAATTTTGAGGCTTTTTTTTCCTTTTGTCCCTATAATGTACATATTAAGTCAAAATAATATGGCGAACGATTAGGTATAATTTGTTGTTGTGGCAAAACGATGTTTCCGTGTTTGCTTTGATCTGTATTATTTTGCTGCTCCTATCTACTCATCTATAATCTGAGAATGTAACCTTGTGACTGGCCTACTTAATATTTGTATATTTTTTGGGGTTTCAGGATCGGTGTCAACATGGCAACGTGCAAGGAAAACGAGACCTGGGGCACATAGCCATGATAGAACAATAAATACACTTACACTGTAAAACTAAGTTCCAATTTCTGTTACTTTTTTCAATTTATCTCATGAGGTCCTTGTTAGTTTATTCAGTGTGCTGACCATATTATTATTATTTGCTTGATGTGGCCGAGAATATCGGGACTCACCCGGGGGGGGGGGGGGGAGAGGGGGGAGGGGGGGAGAGGGGGGAGGGGGGGCCTGCATTAAAATTTTAAAATGTTCGAGGGTGAACATAATTATCAGCAACTTTCTGACCAAGGGACCAAAAAAACAGGGACATGCTGGTCTCCAGACCAGGTGCTCGCCTCTCATGCCGAAAGTACAGGCTCGATCCCTGGTCACTGCAGGCATTTTGGATTTTTGGAGGGAGAAACATTCCTATCAGTGATCCTATGGTAGATAGGATCGAGCACACAGTCTTCTCAGATAAAAACGAAAAATTTGAGGGCTCCTGTGTACATTGCGCACTGTAAAGATAGGCAACCTTGGCTGTTGAAAGTCGGGAAGAGCAGGCCGAACCAGGCCACTGTGTCATGAAGTGGGATTTAGCATTTACTATGTGTATGGGAATAACTGTGCGACTGCATTTCTGTATGTGTAAATGAACTAAACCTCACGCACAAACATACTAGTTACTAAGTAACAAAATTAGTGAAATATCATTATCTATATCTTTTGTCCATCTATTAACCCTCTTTATCACGTTAACTGATTGTTTTTTTTCTCATCTCTTTTGAGGTCACCCATCATCATCCTATTTCATTCATTGTCATTTCTGAAATAAACAATAAGACTTAAAGTGACAAACAGTGTTGTACGCTCATTTATGAATGAAATAAACGTAGCAAGATAGTCATGGCAACCATCAAATGCCCAGCACCCAACTGCGATGCCGAGTGGCCCACAGACACTCCGACAGAAGTCCTTACCCGCCTCCTGGACATTCACAGTGCTACAGCTCACCCAGCTCGACCGCACGTACTGGCTCCAATTGTAGCGGCTAAGGCAGAAAAGGTGCGACGCCCCACCGTGTCCGCAGCAGGCACCAGTGAAGAGTGGACCTATTTCATACGACGGTGGGCAGACTACAAACAAGCCACCCGCCTCACTGGATCTGATATGACTTTCCAACTGCTGGAATGCTGCGATGAAGTACTACGCAAAGATCTCACAAGGACCTTTGACAATCTAGCCTCCAATGATGAAGAGACCCTTCTCAAGAACATAAAGACCCTTGCAGTACGCCAGGAGAACATAATGGTCGCGTGAGTACAACAACAACAGATGCGGCAGGACAGAGAGGAGCCTGTCAGGGCCTTCGCTGCTCGCCTCAGAGGGCAAGCAGGGGTCTGCAGCTTGAGCATAGAGTGCTCGTCTGAATCTTGCAATAACAGTACCAACTATAGCGACGTCATGGTTCGGGATGTACTCATCAGAGGCCTGAGCGATGATGAAATTCGTCCAGACATCCTTGGTCAATCGAGACAAGACATGTCGCTGGAGGAAATACTACGCTTCGTCGAGGCAAAGGAAAGCGGCAAGAGATCTGCCAACCGGCTCGTTGAAGGCAGCTCATCCGTCGTCGCGGCAGTGAGCTCCTACAAACGCCAGGACAAACTTCGCTCAGATGGAGGCAGAAACCCGACACCGCCCACCACATGTAGTTACTGTGGCAGGTCCGGACATGGCGACAACAGACAGGAGCGGATGAAGAAATGCCCAGCATATGGGAAAAAGTGCACAAAGTGTGGGATTGCCAACCACTTTGCAAACGTCTGTAGGAAAACAACACAGCACAGCACCAACAACCCCTCAACAAATGTCCTGGACGAAGCTCCTGCCACTTTCAACAGCCTTTGCAGCACTGACACAGTGACCCCGGCATCCAACACTCACTCCATAAGTTTAGACCACCACGTGTACAACGGCTTCTGTAAGGCATGGGAGAAACGAGCATCTGACCCCCAACCCTTCATTGATGTCACCGTCCGCGCAGTGCCCTCAGACATCCAATCCCTCGGCTTCAACACATCTTTAGATGCCCCTACCCGTCCCATCGCCTTCTCAGCCATGGCAGACACGGGATGCCAGTCATGCCTGGCTGGTACAGCACTACTCACTAAGATGGGCCTCGACCGGCAGCACCTCCTACCTGTCAACATAAAAATGACAGCAGCAAATCGTGGGACTATAGACATTATCGGTGCCCTTGCACTCCGCATCTCAGGAGTATCGCCGTCAAACACGGAGCTGGAAACCCATCAGATGGTATACTTTACCACTGCCGCTGACCGGATGTTCCTGAGCAAGCAGGCATGCGTTGCCCTTGGGATAATCCCACCAAACTTCCCTACCATTGATCGCTGCCTTGATGACATCCCCAACCCCCGTCTGCGCAATCTCAAGGAAAAGTCACTACAATATCGCTTCAGGGTTGTCCACATCCCTGGCCTACATCATGCTACAGCAGATGCAGTCTCTCGCAAACCGGTTGGCAGCCCCACTACCCTCCCACTCCCTGATGACGTAGCACACATGACCTCAATCATCGACCCTCCGCTACCCCCAGGACTGCCACACTCTTTCCTATCCACCATACGCACTCGTCAGCAGGACGGCCCCCGTCCAGTCTGCTTGCAACCTGATTCAGCATCGACGGAGGTAATCAAATCAGTGACTTGGGATAACATCCGCCTCGCAACAGCTAGTGACCCCAACATGATCGCCCTGAGTAATACTATCGAGGATGGCTTCCCAGAAGACAGAATTTTACTGGACCCCGACCTCCGCCCATACCACCAATTTCGTGACTTTCTCACCACCTTCGATGGAGTCATACTCTACCATGATCGGGTGGTCATACCCCCATCACTCCGAGAACACGTCCTCCAGTGTCTCCACTCAGCGCACCAGGGTGTCACACAAATGTGCTCCCGAGCAGAGTCATCTTTCTTCTGGCCTGGAATGACCCCAGCCATCACAGAGATGCGAGCTCGTTGCCAGGCTTGTAACCGCATGGCCCCTTCCCAGCCCAGTGCACCCCCTACACCACCCATCAACCCAGCATACCCTTTCCAATGCATTGTGGCTGATTACTTTCACTACCGCGGCCACAACTACCTTGTGGTTGTTGACAGATACAGTAACTGGCCAATAGTGGAGGAGGCTGCACACGGCGCGACTGGACTAGTTACTGCACTACGCCGGATTTTTGTGACATATGGCATCAGTGATGAACTGACTTCTGATGGCGGACCTGAATTCACATCCCTCACAACTGCAACATTTCTGCGAAACTGGGGTGTTAACCATCGACTCTCATCAGTTGCTTTTCCTCATGCCAATTGCCGCGCTGAAGTTGGAGTCAAGACAATCAAACGCCTCATTACGGACAACACAGGCATGCAGGGGTCCCTGGACACCGACAAGTTTCAGCGTGCAATACTTCACTATAGAAACACCCCTGACCGAGACACTCGCCTCTCCCCCGCAATGTGCATTTTTGGACGCGCTATTCGGGACTTTATCCCAATACACCCAGGGAAATACCAACCCCACACTACATGGCGGGAGACGCTCATATCCCGTGAGGAAGCACTAAGAACCAGACACATGCGCACTGCTGAGCGCCTGTCCGAACACACCCGCACTCTCCCACCACTGGTTGTAGGCGACTGCGTCCGCATCCAAAACCAAACCGGACCACATCCCACCAAATGGGACAAGACAGGGATGGTTATCGAGGTGGGCCAGTTTGACCAGTACGTTGTGCGTGTAGACGGCTCTGGTCGCGTCACCCTCCGCAACAGGAAGTTCCTTCGAAAATACATACCGGTCATCCCACGACTGCCTGTCATGATGGCCCCAGGCCATATGCCCACATTGCCAGCTAGCCACCTTGAGCCCACAGATCCCAAGGCTCCCCTGCCCAAGCCCCCCCCCCCCATCCAGCCGGATTCACCAACCCCCACTGGCATCCCAAACTCGCCCACTTCAAACGCACACACGCCATCCCCTGACCATCCACCGTCCCCACAGCCTGTCACCCCAGACCGGAGCCCGGTCGCTGAAACAATACCTCTAACTCCTAAGGCTACAGTTACCGGCACCCCTCGTGCTCTACGTGCCCTTATGCCGCACAACGCCCCAGGCCTGAAAGAACAAGCTGTCACCCCTCACACAGTTACCCCTCCTGGGTGTCCCCGGCGCTCTACAAGGCTGACCTCACACGCCCCCAGGGCAGAATGACACTTTCATTTTTCACAAACAACACACTATTTTTTTTAAATCTTAACTCTGAACTTTGACTAAGCCAGTCTCTGAATTTTCAGTCTTTTCATTTTACTCCAAAAGACTTGTGGGGGGGGGGGGCATAGTGAAATATCATTATCTATATCTTTTGTCCATCTATTAACCCTCTTTATCACGTTAACTGATTGTTTTTTTTCTCATTTCTTTTCAGGTCACCCACCATCATCCTATTTCATTCATTGTCATTTCTGAAATAAACAATAAGACTTAAAATGACAAACAGTGTTGTACGCTCATTTAAAAATGGTAACTTTTTGTGTCAGACCTGCAGGGCCACAACCACACATGTATTTACGATAAGTTAAAATTATACATGTGAATGTGAAACAATATCATAAACAACAATGTCCATAGAAATTCATATTAAGTCTGGAACTATTCTAGATCTAATATAATTCTAATTTTAAGTCTAATTAGATTATCCAAAATAAATCTAAATCAATTCCTTTCATCCTTATAAATCCCCCACTGAAATACTAACCCCTTAATTGTTCTAGATCTAGCTATCAACTACGTTGAATGTCCCCAGGACATTATCTATCATTATGCCAAAGGCTGAACAGTGTAATGGGTTACTTAAGTAATTCTACAGATCATATAGAAGCTGTAGACATCAGGGTATTTCAGACAATACTTGAAAACCTAACGATTTACCAACTTGCTTAGCTCACTACGGAGACGTAGGCATAGGATTAATGTCTTTGACATCACTGTCACATTCGTACTGTTAACGACAAATCCTATATGTAGGATAGTAAAATCAAATGACACTCATACCATCAAAATGAAACTTCACATGGCATAGGTTTTCTAGAGCTGTGATGAGCTGGTAATTCCCAGTCTCACCAAGTCCAAGGCAGTTTAAGTTTACAAAATATAGACCTAGCTCTAGCTAGTTAGATCTCCAAAGAGATACATTCATCGTAAAGTTCATTCTTTCAAAATCACCGTTCCACACTGTTAAATGTAATAGCTACAAGTAAATTCCATTCGTTCAAAAGATAGATATCTGGTAGGCCGTCCTGTTCTAGATCTGCTCCTGATATTAGACGCTATGATGGAATAACCTTGACATTACCATTGGCTCCCAACCATTAGGTTGAGAACAATCCATTTCAAGCTTTCATCACGTTGTGCAAAGAGACATGAGCACTCTGTTAGCTCCTACGTTAAGCACAAGATTGCATGGTAGATCTGCTCCACTGCTTTTCGATCTAGGAGAAAAGTTTAAAGCCTGAGTTTCCATCACGGCCGGATTGCCTCAGCACATCTGGAACTGAAGTCTATTCCAGACGACAAGCTGTTTTTACTTGTCCTTGCAGTGGCGACATTAATACGCCACCCATGTTATTCGTTGATTGGCCGGTTCATCAACGGCCCCTAGAAATGACGTATGAGGGCAAATATTCCCTCTTTTAATATTATATTGACGCGTCTATTGCCATTGTTTTCTCATGGTCTTCTATTATATTTATTCGTTCTATTGAAATGATTCTGTTTTGTCGAATTCCTCCTTGTAGTTTCTTGCATTTTCTCTGTAGCCGCAACCATTCCAAACCGGTTAGGCATGACGTCACAAAAGCGCCACCTCTATCTTAGTTACTAGGGAACATCTGACGTAATACACAATCCCCTGTAACCTGTTGATACCGCCAAGCCTGCGGCGTCCTACATGAACCCCGCAACTGTTTAACCCAGTGAGGTCACGACACACTGCACAGGCAAAATTCTTAAAAAGCTCATCCCTACCATAAAAACCACACAGAAACAATAAAAATAAAAATAAAAACAAGAAAAGTGAGTCTATGTAAATGCCAAGGGCAGCTAATCTCCTAAAATAAAGACCTAAACAAACATCTCTAGAAGGACGCCATGTTAGTTTGATGAGAGTGTTGACCACTCGCTTGATGAGCCAGAAAATATCCGGACTTACTTCCAGGAACTGCGCAAAATAAAAACATCTGCGTAGTCGAAAATTGGTCAAAAACATTGTTGTTTCAGATTTCGGTATGTCATTAGGAGGCTAAACATACTATACCAGTTATCATATCATACCCTAGGCACCCTGTCAGCATTTGAGTCGAAGATTGGCATGAAATTGCAATGATCTGCACACTTGGACAGTTTGTTTCAAGAGTGGATTCGTCATTAGGGAGCGATGACGTCAAGAGTTCATTATTGTGTTCGTGAAAAAAAAAAATGACCACAGGCGAAATTACCAATTCAAACTAAAATAAAGAAAAAAACACCACCAAAAATCTATCCATCATTTCAAGACTTCACATGTGAAAGACGAACTAAATTCCACAGTTCAAAAAGAAGGCACCTTCAAGTTTTCACACAAATCCGAGCTGTGTAAGCAGCTTTATGGCTTGTAAAAACTAGTCACTGCCCCGTTCTTCGAGTGCTAAAAAAAAACAAAACAAAACAAAACAGCGGAGAAACACTTCAGACCAAAACGAATCAGCGAACCAGCACAAACACATTGATGCCGAGGTGCGCACGGTCATCCACAAATCACTGTGAAGTTAATGGATACACTTTCACTGTGAGCGAATAATCATACGTGGCTTGAGATTAGTCACAGAGGCAAAGACCATCCTGAGAGAGAGATAGAATCTCCTCCCGCCATACCAAGACCTGTCCCGGAGTCACGAGATGTTTAACCAGAACTATTAGGTTGTACTTTCCAGGAGCTGTTACCGGCACGGAGTTCATTAACATATTATTAACTTTGTGATTAAATAATTGTGTTGTAGAGAATGATAGGAATATATTGAATGACTGTCTGGAGTAGTTTTATTTAAGGGTTCTCAGAGACTGGGTTGTGCTGTATAAGCCTAGTGATGCGTTAGGACCATCTGTGCATTTAAATTGTGATGTCATAACTACTACAGGTCCTTGATGGCGAGTCTAGTGATTTGCCAGTATAGATTCTCTTGATAGCATATTTGTATAACTTAGTCACTTAATTAGAGATAAATGATATGTATGTTCGCAGACGGAATTAGTATGAGTAAGACTTCACTACTTAGAATCTACCCACTTGAATATAATTATGTATATTTTTTTGTTGTTGTTGCAGTCTAATTTGTTATAGTAAATACAATACCACGGCCCTTCAGGCCTGACTAAAACGTACACCATTTGTTATTTCACTATTTCTCGTGTGTTTGAATAGTGTCTGTCCGAGTGTGAGTTAACACTCTCGAAGTCGAGAGCTATATCCTCGTGAAGTCAAGTCAGCTCGTGACACTGATGTTTTAATGTTCACACCTGTGGTGCAAGCTGTCTTGGAAAACAATTAATTACCTATCGATTACGAGGTGATTTTATGTTCTCCGCTGCAAACATCCCCTTTTCCACTATCAAAAGCCTCTGTTTGATCCACTGCATGTAATTTTAGCTTATCTACCGCGAAGGTTCCTATGGGATATGCTGCAGTAACTAT
Source organism: Onchidella celtica (assembly GCA_963931925.1). NCBI lineage: Eukaryota > Metazoa > Mollusca > Gastropoda > Systellommatophora > Onchidiidae > Onchidella > Onchidella celtica. Next base: position 35,963,366 of record OZ007573.1, read on the forward strand.
ACTTCACCTCCCCTCTCTCTTCATTCAACCGCCTAGTAACACTTGACCCATATCGCCTTCAGAAAAATTAATGCGTGCGCTGGTTCTCTTCCAATTAATTCTTAAAAACGGATTGTTGTATTTCAGAAAGTTTCTGCATTCAATTCTAGATTCTCCTTGGCCTTAAGATTTTCTGGGTGGTAAATCCACAAGGAACACAATTTTTTTCTAAGCGGCAAATTTCACTGATCTCGTTTAATTATTACCAAAGAAAAATAAAATACGCCTTTAACATTCAAGTGTAGAGTAAATGCACCATTACTCGTCCAGATCGTGTTGAATATTGGACACTTTATGCAGTCAACGTCAAATCCGAGACAAGATACCGAGACGATTCAACTGGTCATATTACGTCCGTCGATTTGTTCGCGGATCATCGATGTCAACAATGCAACAATGCGCATCACACCCCTTCATGGTTGAACGAAAAATACTAATACTCACCTTATTTAATACATTCGCAATTTGTGGATATACAGCTGGAGAAGGAAAGGATCGTTTCGGTATTCTGTGTCTCCGGTCAAATCTTAGTGTCCGTCTGAAAAATTAAAATAAAATTTCCGGTTCAAGTGCCGTCTTCTTGACCGTAAGCGGAAGTGTACACTTTTGGAACCGGTGAAGTATTGCTCTTAACACTGATTAATTCCTGTCATGAAACTTTGAAGCATTTTTACATTATGTATAAAAACAAAAATTATACGAAATGAAATTCGTTTTCAAAGTGTAAAGCACTTTTTAAACCAAGATCACGTAGACCAACAATGTACATCCCAAACTTCAATATATTCAGTTCAAAGACTGCGAAGTTGGAGATTTGGGAAGAGATCCAGACATTTCTGAATCGACCACAATAAATCTTGCTTTATGTGCTGCTTTTCAGTTATCTTTACACCTTACCGAGCTGGCTGTCTGAATATTGATTTTATTTTTGCGTTGTTTACTACAAAATTAGATGCTATTAAAATTTATGAGTTTCTTTCCAAAACAAATAAGGCAGTGGCTACGGTTACGGCAGCCAGTGAATACAACTCACCATTTTTCTTTGTTTGGCTTTACTCCCGCTCGAGCGCCAATGGCTACCCCAGCCCCTTTTCGCCTGATTATTCAATCTGACCACCGCCCATTGATACAAACTGACTAGACTCTCACGCCCCCCAAGTCCATCTGACCATTCCAATGCACATTTGAAGTGACAATTGGATGAACTAACAAAATTAATAAGTACAGAAAAAATAGACATTGTTTTTTTATCAAAAAGTGGCACTCCTCCCGTTTTTTTTCTATTGGGATATGAGCGTAATCTGCCGTAAACGTAGCCACTCCGTTTTTTTTCTATTGGGATATGAGCGTAATCTGCCGTAAACGTAGCCACTCCGTTTTTTTTCTATTGGGATATGAGCGTAATCTGCCGTAAACGTAGCCACTCCGTTTTTTTTCTATTGGGATATGAGCGTAATCTGCCGTAAACGTAGCCACTCCGTTTTTTTTCTATTGGGATATGAGCGTAATCTGCCGTAAACGTAGCCACTCCGTATTTTTTCTATTGGGATATGAGCGTAATCTGCCGTAAACGTAGCCACTCCGTTTTTTTTTCTATTGGGATATGAGCGTAATCTGCCGTAAACGTAGCTACTCCGTTTTTTTTCTATTGGGATATGAGCGTAATCTGCCGTAAACGTAGCCACTCCGTTTTTTTTCTATTGGGATATGAGCGTAATCTGCCGTAAACGTAGCCACTCCGTTTTTTTTCTATTAGGATATGAGCGTAATCTGCCGTAAACGTAGCCACTCCGTTTTTTTCTATTGGGATATGAGCGTAATCTGCCGTAAACGTAGCCACTCCGTTTTTTTTTATTGGGATATGAGCGTAATCTGCCGTAAACGTAGCCACTCCGTTTTTTTCTATTGGGATATGAGCGTAATCTGCCGTAAACGTAGCCACTCCGTTTTTTTCTATTGGGATATGAGCGTAATCTGCCGTAAACGTAGCCATTCCGAACAAATAAACATCTCTTTTTAGAACCGTATTTAATTGTTCTGTGACCTTTTCTTTGACAGCATTTTATTCTGTGTGTTCTTATAGTTGCTTGTCATTCTAAGAAGATTTATTGATATCTCACTGTACTAAAGCTTGGACACTAGAGTAAAGGTGTCACATATTCAGTGGCCAAGTTAGTGTATGGTGTCTCCTCCTGGAAGGATCATTGTTTTGTGCCACACAGTTCAGACGTTTTATCTATCTTTCAGCAAAGTAAGTGGTAAAATGTTGTTCTAAGATGCTGATCTTATTTAGTGAATAGAGTCTATATCTATAAGCCTAGGGCTGCTGTAGCTGATGTTGATGGTCCTAGTCAATGGATGGTGACGTCACAACATTAGGTTTGAGTGAGCTGCAACTGGTTGACTGGTCCTTGTTGTCTCATTGAAACTAAATGTCATGACGTCATCTTCCAACTCCTCGCTGGACTGCACACGTTTTTCTTTTTTGTGTTTGGCTTAAATTTTGTTGTTTCAGAAATGTCATTGTTTCAGCTTTGGGTTTAAGTTTGAGTGTGTCCATAATGGTGTGTCGGGGCACGTGAACTTGTATTTTACGTTCTCTATGCTTTTTTTTATTATTGAAAACAAAAAAAAGGAAATGGGAGGTTGGTGTGTGTGTGTGTGTGTGTGGGGGGGGGGGGTCCATTCTTGTAGCTTGATAATCAGAAAATTCATTAAGCCAATCCCACTTTGGCATGAACTGCTGACATTTTTATTTGCGACCGTGAGCAGATTTTGCCAAGTTGTCTGTAGGTCTGTCTGTCTGTCTATCTATCTATCTATCTATCTATCTATCTATCTATCTATCTATCTATCCATCCATCCATCCATCCATCCATCCATCCATCCATCCATCCATCTACCTATCTGTCTGTCTGTCTGTCTGTCCGTCCGTCCGTCCGTCCGTCTGTCTGTCTGTCTGTCTATCTATCTATCTATCTATCTATCTATCTATCTATCTATCTATCTATCTATCTATCTATCTATCTACCTATCTTTCTGTCTCTATCCATCTATCTATCTATCTATCTATCTATCTATCTATCTATCTATCTATCTATCTATCTATCTATCTATCTATCTACCCATCTATCTATCTATCTATCTATCTATCAGTCTGTCTGTCTATCTGTTTGTCTATCTATCTATCTATTTATCAGTCTGTCTGTCTATCTGTTTGTCTATCTATCTATCTATCTATCTATCTGTCTATCTATCTATCTATCTATCTATCTATCTATCTATCTATCTATCTATCTATCTATCTATCTATCTATCTATCTATCTATACTGTCTGTCTATATGGCTGTCTGTCTCTCTATATCTATCTATCTATGTATCTATCTGTCTATCTATCTATCTATCTATCTATCTATCTATCTATCTATCTATCTATCTATCTATCTATCTATCAATATCTATCTATCTATCTATCTATCTATCTATCTATCTATCTATCTATCTATCTATCTGTCTATCTATCTATCTATCTATCTATTTATCTATCTATCTATCTACCTGCCTATAACATTCTTGTTTATTTGTAGACTTTTTATTTTCCTTTCGTGGGTTTGACGTTGGAAAACTTTTTATTTTCTCTTTTAAAAAAAAATTCTATGGGATTTTACCAGAGGCGATACCATCATTCGTTCACTCTCTCTCTCTCACTAATAATTTGCAGTCTTGATTCAGACTGCAAGTGCGCCAATACACCATGCACTCATTTCATGGCAGGGATAATTATTTCAACAAAATTGAACATTTTTTTAAAAACTAGATGAAAATCGCGACTTCGCAGGCCACGGGCAAAACTGGATTTCTACCCAGCCTTGTTCTCCCAGTCTTGTTTTGACGGGACTTGTTTTCTGCCTCTCCCCACCAATCTATTTAATTTTCAAGTTGAACGTATGTCAAATACAGTTTGACATGCACTGAACTTTTCATAGAGAGAGACAAAACAAAAGCAAAAAAAAAAAAGGTCATTGCATTTCACCGTCATAAAAAAACATTTTTAAAAGATGGCATGGAATGTCAATAGCCACAATTGTTTTCGATACAAAAACGATTAAATTATATTAACTTTATAATGTTTGAAACTGCTATTTAGGTTTCAGAGTTCAGCAAAAACAAATGGCGACACTGAACCACAGAGAATGAGTCCGGCACTTTTTTTTTTTTTTTTGTATAATAATAAGATGTTTATAATATGATAATATTTAGATTATGTTATAGTTTTTCATGGCAGTTGTTGTTTGTTGCTCATTTGTGGCTAATGGGAAATACAACTTAAAAACTTAAATAGAAAATATTTCTGTATTTTAATTTCTCAACAGATGAAAATTGGTGTAATTCTTGAGTTCCTGGTGTTCTTGATGGTGGCAGTTGGGTTCACTGATGTTAGAGGAGACATGTTTTGCATAGGTTGCTGTGTAAACCGAAGGTGCCTAAAGCTACCTGGGCTCGAGCTCAACACCTGTGCCCTTGACTGCCAAAAGAAGTTTTCGGATTGATGCAAAACAAGGTGAGATCTGTATGAGTGCTTACAGTAATACAGGAAAATCGGCAGGACCTTGGCATTTGGTGTTACATCTGACCAAAGAGACCAGAGATAAAATGAGACAGTCCTTTCTTTACTCCTCTTAAAAAAGGGTGTACGCAATTTGCCAGCTCAACGGGGGGCATGGTTCGTTGCTCGTGGCAAATTGCATGAAACAGGTTCTTGGTAATGTGATAAATTAATAGCACGGTTTTCTTACGGTGCTACGGCGGCTAAAAAAATAAAAAATAAAACAAAACTACAATTATATTTCAGTGACTGATATCTTAAACGTAAAAACAAATGTGTTTGTCTGTGTGTTCGCCAAAAAAATAATGAGATTTACATAAAATTTCGAAGATACCTTTCCCTTCTCCCTGCAGAAGCTTTTTTTTTTTTTTTACATTTGGAATCTCCAAGTGGCTTGGAAGTATTTTTTAAAGTTCGCTTTGTGTCGCTGGTTGCTCGCCTCTTTTTTTATTACTCTAAACTCCAAGTTATTTGGGCCTTGGGCCTTCGAAAGGGCAGGATTTAATAGAAGTCCGCACAGTAGTTGTTTTTTCTTTTTGTGTGTGTTTAGAAAACTGAAGCTGGGTGTGGGACAAAAAAAATTGAGAAACTCTGATCTGGGAATTTGATTTATCTACTCATGTGAAATCTGAGAATGTAAATCTTGTGACTGACCTACTTAATGATATGTTGTACATTTTTTGGCTTGCAGGGTTGGTGACAGCATGACAACGTGCATGGACAGCGAGACCTGTGTTTTTGGGCACGTAGCGATGACAGAACAATAAATACACCTATACTGTAAAACTGAGCTCCAATTTCTGTTATTTTGTTCCCATTTATCTCTGGAGATCCTTGTTATTTCGTTCAGTGTACTGACCACTCGCTTGATGTGGCAGAGGATCACGGCACTTGCCGTGGGGGACTGCATAAAAATATCTGTAAGTATTCCAACTGGAGAGTTGGTTAGAAACACAGCAATTGTTGCTGATGTCAGTATAATACTATCGTGGATCTAGAATTGGTGTTAAGTTTTTTGTTGTCAGAGCATCTCTGCCCTTAGTATTAACACGGCTAATATTTTTGTCTTAATTTTTCTTGTTCTTGATTATTTGGTGGATTTTTGTGGTAGGGATTAGTTTGTTTTTTAAAAACTTTTCCCTGGGCAGATTCCTTGTTGGACCTGCTTTTATCGACTTTCCACTGCCAAACTGTCTTTAATGAGCGCAACGTGAACAACGGACCTTCCGATGTTTTTCATCCTTATCCAAGAAGACTGGGTGCTCGATCCTATCTACCAAAGGATCAGGGGCACTGATTTTCCACCCAAATTCCAATATACCTGCCCCAACCGAGAATCCAACCCAATACCTCTGGCATGAGAGGCGAGCACCTTGCATCCAGACTTACGTGTCCCTCCAGAATTGGACTAGAATTGAGGCAATGTAGAAAGTTTCATAATATTTGGTCATGTATACTCACACAGTTTTACATGCTTACATGTTCATCCTCTAGTCACAACTGCAGTAGGATTACAAAATTTGCAAATCTATTCCTACATTCTAGACTGTACAAACAAACCAGCTTTGCATCAAGTGGAGACCGGCCATTTAGAGGATTTTATGTTTATTCCGAGACTGTACCGTGACTTGAAACTCGTGAAAATTAAATTGTTGTACTTGTTGTTGTTCAACCTTGGATACCAGGGGGTTAAAATTAACTTTGTACAAAAGTGGGGACCGAGCATTTTCAGGATTGTATGTTTAAATTCTGAGGCTGTAAAGTCAAATTTGTGAAGATTGTGTAGCAATGAAACAGATTTATACAAAGTACATTAATTTTCAGCATTTGCCAGATTTTGAAAGCTGTGCCAACTTGTATTTATTGTGGATGGTGGCGTTATTGTTGTTGTCTGTTTATTTATTTATTTAGTTATTTATTTATTTATTTCGGGAGGGGGGGGGGGTCGGGTTGGGTTGGGTTGGTTGGGGGGGGGGGAGGGGGGCAGGTTGACTGTCTTGGTCATATCATGATCAAATATAGACTGCCCAGCCATTACAAGGACAAGGTGGTCTAGAGGCATGGTGCTCGCCTCTCATGTCAAGGGTCCCCGGTTCAAAACCCGGGCTGTGCAGGCATGTTGGAAATTGGACTTTTTCTCATATTTTCGTGTCCCTGATCCTATTGGGGGTAGGATCGAGTACCTAGTCTTCTCGGATAAGGACGAAAAACTTTGGAGGGCCCGTGTGCACGTATTGCACGTTAAAGATACTTTGGCAGTTGGAAATCGTAAAGAGCAGGAGGAACAGGCCGCTGCCCGGGCAAAATTGAAATTAAAATTAATAGATTAAAATTTATCCTTATCACACCCCCCTTCCCCCCCCCCTCCATATCACCAATGAAAATGTATAATTCATTATTAAATAAATAATCAAATATATTCAAATAGTATTAGAATACTTTAGAATACAAGTTGTGAGTTGTGAAGTGTTGCGAGGTGTGAACTGCGCCTAATAGGCTGCGTTACAATTTGCTCTGAGATAGAGAGAGTTAGAGAGAGTGAGAGAAAGAGGGTGAGAGAAAGAAAGAGAGAGTGAGAGAGATGCAAATGGAGAGAACAAGACTTTCTGTAAAGCGCCTAGAGCAAACTCGTTTGGATTAGGCGCTATATAAATGATGTTCATTATTATTATTAAACTTAAGAGTTGTAGGTTAACAATTTTCGTCAGTAATCAGGGTTGAAAAATGTATAATTGGTAGATACTCTCTCTGTGTGTCTGTCTGTGAGTGTATGTTTGTGTCACTGTCTCTCTATCTGTATCTATGCCTCTCTCTCTCTCTCTCTCTCTGTCTGTCTTTCTCTTTCACTCTGCTTCTCTATCTCTCTCTTTCTATCTCTCTCGCCTTCTCTCTCTCTCCCTCTCTCCTTTTCTCTCTCTCTCTCTCTCTCTCTGTCTCTTGTTTTCCTCATTTTTCTGGAGTCTATAATCTGTACTTGTTTCTTCATTAAGAAAATGCCATCTAGAATAGATAGCAATAATGATAATACTGACCACGATAATAGTCACCCCTTATTATAATATTTTCAATATCTTCCATGTTTTCAACGCTGACAACACTGCCAGCGCGAGTGAGGGGAATGTTAACCCTAGTCCTGTGCGAGACCACGATGGAGGCCTAGCGCCCTCAAACCGTGAAGCACGCGGGGCCACGTTATTGCTCCTCATATTGTAACCCTCGTCCTGCGCGAGGCCACTTTTGTGGCATGGCAACTCCAAATCTTTTTTTTTTTTTACTTGGTTTCTCCGACTGATCGTTTTCTTACGCCCATTCCGGTTATTAATTTTATTTATCCTGTCACACCTACTATATCTAACAAAATGGTAACGTCCGATGAAATGTGATAACCATTTGTCATACTCATGTAATAGTTCTGGCAGGTGAGAACTTTGAACTGGGGCAAATCAAAGGGAAACTTTTGACTTTACTGCCAGTTATTCTATGCATAATGATTAATGTTGCATAAGGGTATCTGTTGGTATCTTTGTCATCTGGAAAACCTGGGACAACATGATTGACTTTGTTGGTTGGTTGTCTTATTTGATATGGTACTTAGAGAGATATTCTGTTGCGTTGAGGTGTACATGAATGTACTGTAGGAGCTGGAAATCAAACCTCTTGCCAAAGTCATTGGGAAGGTTGTGCTAAGAAAACAAAAAAACAATGCAGCTTGGCCTTCAAAACAGTGGAGGAGGGAGAAGGGAATGTCATGCTATACACCCTGCAATTAATACAAGTTAAGTACCTGGCTTAACAAATAATTTGACCACCTATTCTATTTATGGCCAACTTAGGAACAAGAAAGGGCAGACCTCTTGGGCAAAAGTTTTTAAAAGACATGTAAATGTAGAACATTTTTTATTATGAGCCTTCTCTTCTATTCAACAATAAGACTGAATACATCTCATCACAAGTACTTTATATCCAAAAATATTATAGGGGTCACTCACGATTTATCCAGATTATTTTTATTATAGTGTACTAAAGTGAACACGATGCACGTGTTCAAAATGACCGCCGAGGTTAGCGGCAACATCGCCACCGGCTGTCCACACGCTTGTCGTTACGTGGACGAGTTCACGCAGTGTGGGACGAGGGTTAATACTTTTGACAAAAATTCAAGGGACTTAAAGTAATTTAGGCTAATGTGATTTCCTTTCTCTACATATCGGGGCCTCAGTTCCTGTTTATTCCAACTCGAATGTTTTGCCCAAGTGTCAAAGTGTGCATTTGTTATATTATTTCTTGTACATACTAAAAGATCTTCAGTTGTTCAGAAAATGGAGACAGGACAAACAAGATCTAATGTCGCAATATAGTACAGGGTCGCAAATATTACTTAGTAGCCCTTGCACACCAGGCAAGCAGTAAACTGACCTACATGTCACAAAATACTCTCCATAATTTGTGCATGAAATTAATTGTCAATCCATTTATTATGAATATTAGAGTTAAAGTGAGGAAATTTTGGCTGTACATGATCATTGCAACTTAAAGTTGGCAAAGTAGCTTTATTACCTGATATCTCTTTTTATAACCGTACCACAATATTGATTGTTCAGTGGCGTTTTCTTTGACAGTATTTTATGTGTATTTTGACGTTTGTTTGTCATTCTGAGAAGATTTATTAATATCTCACTGCATCAAAGCTTGAACAAAAGCGTCCACTAGACGAAACGTGGCACATATTCAGTGGCCAAGCTAGTCTGTGGTGTCGCCTTGAGGAAGGATCATTGTTTTGGGCCACACAGTTCAGGCGTTTTATCCATCTTTCAGCAAAGTAAGTGGTCAAATGTTGTTCTAAGATGCTGATCTTATTTAGTGAATAGAGTCTATAACTATAAGCCTACGGCTGCTGTAGCTGATGTTGATGGTCCTAGTCAATGGATGGTGACGTCACAACATTGGGTTTGAGTGAGCTGCAACTGGTTGGCTGGTCCTTGTTGTCTCATTGAAACTAAATGTCATGACGTCATCTTCCAACTCCTTGCTGGACTGCATACGTTTTTCTTTTTTGCGCTTGGCTTAAATTTTGTTGTTTCAGAAAACTCATTGTTTCAGCTTTGGGTTTAAGTTTGAGTGTGTCCATAATTGTGTGTCGGCACTTGAACTTGTATTTTACGTTCTCCATGCTTTTTTTTAATATTGACAAACAAAAAAAGGAAAGGGGGGGGGGGGGGGAGCGGCGTCCATCCTTGTAGGTTGATAATCAGAAAATTCCTTAAACCAAACCGACTTTTGCATGAACTGCTGACATTTTTATCTGTGACCGTGGACAGGTATGTGAGCAAAGTTGTCTGTCTTTCTGTCTGTCTGTCCATCCTATCTATCTATCTGTCTATCTATCTATCTATCTATCTATCTGTCTATCTATCTATCTATCTATCTATCTATCTATCTATCTATCTATCTATCTATCTATCTATCTATCTATCTATCTCTTATTCTATATCTCCCTATCTATCTATCTATATATCTATCTATCTATCTATCTATCTATCTATCTATCTATCTATCTATCTATCTATCTATCAATCTTGGACAATTTTGATTCATTTGCAGCCTTTTTAGTTTCCTATGGCGTTTTTGGCATCCGAAAAATTGTTTCATTTCCTCAATTTTTTTTTTCATTCTCTTGGGTTTTATCAGAGGCGATACTATCATTCTTTCTCTCTCTCTCTAATAGTTTGCTGTCCCGATTGAGACTGCAATTGCGCACTTATTTCTGGTCTGGCATATTTCAAGAAATTGAGCTTTTTTTTTTTTAACCAAATCAAAATCGTGACTTGGTAGGGCAAGGACTTTCTACCCACCCTAATTCTCTCCGTCCTGTTTTGATCGGGCTTGTTTTCTGAATCTCCCCACCTCTTTCTCCCCTGTATCTCCTTTTCTAATTCTGTCCTCTCAACACCAATCTGATTAATTTTCAAGCTGAACCTATCTCAAATACAGTCTTCCCTGCACTAAACTTTTCATGAGAGAGCCAAAGCAAAAGCCCCCCCTCCCCCCCCCCCCCCCCCAAAAAAAAATCATTGCATTTTACCGTCACAACAACATATATATTTAAAAGATGGCCTGGAACTTCAATAGGTAGAACGCACATATTTCACTTTACTTCCGGGTCCGCCATCTTGTTTGGCCGGACCTGCCCACAACCATGGCAATTGTTGCATTGATTTTGATTCTAGATTGTAAACAAATCTACTGGAAGTGCTGATATAATTAATATAATTAATTATGAAATGAGTTTAGCTAAAGTGTTTTATTTTACCAGCGTTGTGTATGTATAAAGAGGCAAGGGAGGCGCCGCGAACCAGCCGGCGGCGAGCTAAAAGCTGGTTGCTACAGTAAACAATGGCACATGTGTCCATTTTCAATGGGAGAAAAAGTTACCTTCATGGTATGAATGGGTAAACTGTAAATCAACCCCCCCCCCCCAGATAATAATAAAAAATATAGATCTAGATCTAGATCTAATTATATCTCATCCCTCGAGACCCACTCTCACACACTGCTGTGGTTCAACACTTGTGTCGTATAAATCTAGATCTACATTTAATTGTCATAAGATATCTCATCACGCAAGGCTCCCACTCTCATATCTGTATGATAGAAATCTGGATCTACCCATCACTCATGGCTCACACTCTAATGGTTTTGCAATATATAAATCTAGATCTAGATTTAATTATCGTTAGGCTACCTAGCTCATCACTCAAGGCTCACACTCTCATATCTGTGCAATAGAAATCTGGATCTACTCATCACTCATGGCTCACACTCTAGTGTTTTGCAATGTATAAATCTAGATCCAGATTTAATTATCTTTACATATCTCATCACTCAAGGCTCACACTCTCATATCTGTATGATATAAATCTAGATCTAGATTTAATTATCATTAAATATCTCATGACTCAATCCTCACACTCTCATATCTGTGTGATATAAAGCTAGATCTAGATTTCATTATCATTAAATATCTCATGACTCAAGGCTCACACTCTCAATCTGTGTGATATAAATCTAGATCTAGATTTAATTCTCATTAGGTTACATATCTCATTACTGAAGCCTCACACTCACATGTAATAATATAGTAGATAAATCTAGATTTAGATTTAATCATATTTACATATCTAATGACTCAAGGCTCACACTCCCATATCTGTGTGGTATAAATCTAGATCTAGATTTAATTATCATTACATATCTCATCACTCAAACCTCACACTCTGATATCTGTGTGATATAAATCTAGATTTAATTATTACTACATGACTCAAGGCTCACACTCCCATATCTGTGTGGTATAAATCTAGATCTAGGTTTAATTGTCATTACATATCACATCACTCAAGCCTCACACTCTCATATTTGTGTGATATAAATCAAGATCTAGATTTAATTATCATTACATATCTCATCACTCAAGCCTCACACTCTCATATCTGTGTGGTATAGATCTAGATTTAATTATCATTACATATACTCTAATCCTACAGCTCTAACTAGCCTACAGCGTGGAGCAATGTACATTGTGCATATCTGATCTAGATCTAGATCTAACTCTTCTGTGACGGACATGACGGGCTTACTTTCATCACGTTATTCATAAATGATTAAAACTGACAACTACCTGAGATAAAGTGCTCGGCACAAACAGAATGTCTAGATCTAGATTTATGCGACTCCTCCTGGTAGCTTGTCAGCCACACCACAGTCGAACGACTTTCGGTCAATTCCTTCATTTCCTTTCCTTTGTTTACAGTTACACGAATGGTGGGGATTTTGACCAACTTTTACCCATCCTTTCCACCCCTGTCGCGCGTAGCAATCAACGACAATGCAGCTAGCAGGCATTTTAATTAACAAAACCGCTTCGACATGTCTCCAAGTTACACTAATCAGCTGATCCACCGGCCAAACAAGATGGCGGAAAAAACAAAACAAAAGCCCTCTGTGACGCCATGCGCATTCTACCTGTAGCCACAATAGTTGGATACAAAAGCGATTAAATTATACTAATTTTGTAATGTTTGAAACTGCTATTTAGGTTTCAGCGTTTAGCCAAAACAAATTGCGACACTGTACCACAGGGAATCACTCCGGCACCTTTTATTATTATTTTTTTTTTAAACAAGAAAATGTTTATATTATAATAATATTAAGATTATAATATCGGGTGATAAAAAAAACAACAACAACAAAAAAACTGCTCCAAATTTGAAGCTTTATAATTCATGAACCGCTTATTCGATCTCAATGATATTTCACATGCGTTTGTGTAAATACATCATGTGTATGCAAAAGAAAATTGAATGAAATTGCTTCATTGAAAAAAAGAATTATGAAGTAAAGAGTTTAGGTAGGTCAAAATGCGAAAAAAACATAATGTACAATGAAAATTTGTACTTACAATTTAGTGATTCAAATGACCGATGGGACCTCAATCTTCCTGCATTACCCATTGCAATCTTTTCCTCCAACAGACATTGCTTTCCTGATTTGAGCAAGAGAAATCCGCGCCCAACATTACAAATTTCTCTCCCGTAGCAATCTCTCATTAAACGGTTGGCGCTGACCTGCGTAGACCTTTTCTTTCAGTTCATAGTAGTATATATTATATACGCCATTAGACCATATCTAAAATATAAAAAATTCAACCTTTATTGAAGCATAAACACCAAAAAAAAAAAACACCCCAGCTTTTTCAAAAAAATAAAAAAAAGTTTTTCCCAGACTGGTACCAAATCGACTGTATGGGAATAAACTCAGTAATGTATGAAACACTGGGCAATAGCAGTGCCGCATGGGAATGTATTCAGTGTGGCATGCCAAATTTTAGTTCCAGCTTATTCACTGATTTTCAATTAAACTTAGACCGTAGTAGATCAAGATCCCACAATAGTTTTGATATCTTACAACATTTAAATACTAATAAAAGTAACACAGAAATACCAATCTTTGATCCAAAATGTTCGTCAACCCCACACCCCAAATCCAAGAAAAAAGAGCCAGCCAAAGAGAAAACTACGTTCAGAACCCAGGTTATAAATTTTCAAAGCATTTGGAATAAGAAAGAAGAACTGAGCTTACTTCTGAACGAAACTAAACCTGATGTAATCATCGGAACAGAAACATGGCTAAACGAAAATATAAAAACCAGTGAAATTTCGATTAACGATGATTATGAAATCTACAGAAATGATAGGAAGAAGAGAAGGGGAGGTGGGGTCTTGATAGCAGTGAAGAAGAACTTAATTAGTGAAAAAATACCTAGTGAGGAAGCAGGAGAAACTGTTTTCTGTAAGATTAGTGTGAAGGGTAAACCTCCTCTGGTTGTGGGTGCAGTCTATCGACCTCCTAGTAGTGACTTGGAAACTAGTAAGAACATTTGTAATGAACTTCTCAGTGCCTACCAAAAGAACAAAAAGGCTACCATCTGGATAGGAGGAGATTTCAACTTACCTGATATAAACTGGGAAGAAGGAAATGTGAAGAGTTGCCAAAACTTAAGAGAAATAAATGACCTATTTTTAGACAGTACTGCGGATATAGGCCTAGAGCAAGCAGTAAAAGAGACCACTCGAGGAGATGCACTGTTAGACCTATTTTTTACTAATTTCCCTAACCTTACAAGAGAGATCAAAATTCTTCCTGGACTAGGGGACCATGACATAGTCCAGATTGATTCAGAACTGAAACCATTTAAGAAAAGACCTATTAGGCGACAGATTTACCTATGGAATCAGACAGACGAAAATAATTTGAAAAGGGAGGCAGCAACTTTTGGCAGTTTCTTCATGAAATACCACTCTTCAAAAACTGACGCAAACAAACTCTGGGACTGTATCAAGTTAAATCTGAACATGATCATGGAAAATGTCCCAACAAAAATGTCATCCACAAAAATTCACCAACCCTGGATAAATACTTTAACGAAAAGATTAGTTCGAAAAAAAACATAAATGGTTAAAAAAAATGAAACAGTGCAACTCCGAACGAGTGAAAAACAAATATCTAGAAATTAAAAGATTGACCCAGAAAGAATGCCGGAAAGCTCATAATAATTATATCCATGAGATGATAAGTGATACATCTGATAACAGAAAAAAACTTTGGGGAGGTATGTGAAAAGTAAAAATAAAGAAAACTTGGGAGTAGCCGCACTGATCGATGAGAGAGGGCACCCACAGCAAGATGCCCAAAAAAGAGCCAATATCTTAAATACTCAATTTTGTAAGGTCTTTTCCGACCCAGGGGGTGTCTTCTCGGGAGAGCTGAGTGGTGCCAAACTGCCGGATATGGATGAAATATATGTCACAGAAAATGGAGTACTGAAACTTTTGGAAAACCTTAACGAAAATAAAGCTACAGGGCCTGATGGAATTCCCGCCAAATTACTGAAACTCTGTGCCAAGGAAATTGCCCCCGTTTACACTTTGTTATTTAGAGCTTCAATTGAACAAGGAAAAATACCGGAAGACTGGAAAAAAGCAAATGTAGTACCCATTTTTAAGAAAGGAAATAGAGCTAGTCCTGAAAATTATAGACCAGTCTCCCTGACATCAATATCCTGTAAACTGTTAGAGCATATCTTGCACACCAGCATCATGAAGCATCTCGAGAGACTCTCGGTTTTAACACATGTACAGCATGGTTTTAGAAAACACAGGTCGTGTGAGTCCCAGCTGGTCACAACTTGCAATGATTTTGTTAATAACTTGAATAACAACAAGCAGACTGATACCATCTTATTAGATTTCAGTAAAGCCTTCGATAAAGTGCACCATGCTAGTCTATTGACTAAACTAAACCATTATGGAGTTAGAAACAGTACTTTGAAGTGGATTAAGTCTTTCTTAGAAAACAGAACACAGATAGTCGTCGTTGACGGAAAGTCATCCAATCCTGCAGCTGTTCTCTCGGGAGTACCCCAGGGTCTCCCTGACATCAATATCCTGTAAACTGTTAGAGCATATCTTGCACACCAGCATCATGAAGCATCTCGAGAGACTCTCGGTTTTAACACATG
The DNA here is from genome assembly GCA_963931925.1 of Onchidella celtica. Lineage (NCBI taxonomy): Eukaryota > Metazoa > Mollusca > Gastropoda > Systellommatophora > Onchidiidae > Onchidella > Onchidella celtica. Next base: position 35,979,088 of record OZ007573.1, read on the forward strand.
TACAGCATGGTTTTAGAAAACACAGGTCGTGTGAGTCCCAGCTGGTCACAACTTGCAATGATTTTGTTAATAACTTGAATAACAACAAGCAGACTGATACCATCTTATTAGATTTCAGTAAAGCCTTCGATAAAGTGCACCATGCTAGTCTATTGACTAAACTAAACCATTATGGAGTTAGAAACAGTACTTTGAAGTGGATTAAGTCTTTCTTAGAAAACAGAACACAGATAGTCGTCGTTGACGGAAAGTCATCCAATCCTGCAGCTGTTCTCTCGGGAGTACCCCAGGGTGCCGTAATGGGCCCCTTACTATTCCTAGTTTATATTAACGATATGCCAAGTAAGATCTCTCCAGGCACTAAATTACAACTGTTTGCTGATGATAGCCTTCTTTATAGAATAATAAACTCAAAAGAAGATACGGAAATCCTACAGAAAGATCTAGACAGTCTACAAAAATGGGAGAGGGACTGGCGTATGGAATTCCACCCCAATAAATGCCAAGTCCTGAGAATTTCAAATAAAAACCACAACATCACCTCAGACTACTTTATACACGACGAAAAATTGAGCGAAACATATGAGGCTAAATATTTGGGTGTAACATTGGACAGAAAACTTACATGGAGCTAACATATTAATATCACATGTAACAAAGCAAACAGCATACTAGCATTTCTGAAAAGGAACATCTCTAATTGCGATAGGAAAGTAAAAGAGAAATGCTATAACACCTTTGTGAGGCCCTCCCTAGAGTATGGCTGCAGTGTCTGGGACCCCCATTGTCGAATAAATATAGACCAACTGGAAAGGGTCCAGAGGAGAGCTGCCCGCTTTGTGACGAATGACTATACTAGAAGTAGTAGTGTAAACAAAATTATGAGAGACCTTCAGTGGACACCATTAGAAGAGAGGAGAGCAAAAAACAAAGTAAAAATATTTTATAAGGGCAGGGAAGGAAATATCCATATCCCACTGAACCACCTCACCATTAATACCAGAGGCAACAGAAGGAATAATATAAAATATAACATCCCAAGCTCACGGGTTAACAGCCATCTTTATTCTTTTTACCCTAGTGTCATCAGGATGTGGAACAACCTCCCGGCAGAAGTCCAAACACTACCGTCTGCAACGACTTTCGACAATGAATTAAAGAACATAATTATCCGTTGCAGCTACCATTGTAACTAAAGTGCGGGTTGTATTTCTGTGCACAATCTGGAAACCAAGAGATATTTATACCAGAGTTATTACATACAAAAGATTTTACACAACTAAGATATTTTTAAATGGTCTTAACATCTATGAAGGTTTTTACCCTGCTTTTAGCCTCAGAGGAGCGACGTTGAGTCGCATATAGTAGTGCAATTGGGGGAATCGTCTTCTAGACGGACCAACTATGAAAGAAGAAGAAGAAGAAGTATGAGAATGCCTGGTTTGAGAACCATTACTGCAGAAACTTACGCCACATGCTGCACATGATGATTGATTTGATTCATGCTGCATGCATTCTGCACATGCTGGAAACACTATTGTTGCACTTGTCGTTCAATAAATGATTGATCTCGTTTGCAGCACTGCGACAGATAGATAGATACAGACAGACAGATAGATAGATATCAACATGATTTTGAGCAGGATACAATTTAGCTAATATTGACCATAGAAAGCATTTATTATCTTTTTTATTTTGATCACTGATAAAATTTTTACTTTTAAACTGAGTAGGAATATAAGAAGAAGCTCTTAAATTCTTAATTTTATAAAGTTTTACAGTTGTTTTAATAATCTGATTAAAGACATGTCCAGATCCTCTATCTTGAAATTCACTAACCGGAACCCAAGTATCAAACTTTTCCTCAATGGAATCATAAAATTTATTGAAATCATTCATGGAATTTATAATACCAAAGTGTTTTGGATGATAATGTGCTTCAATAATATCAAAAGCAAGTGGAGTATTAAATTCAGAAGTTATTATTAATTTAACTTTTACCGTTTTATTGCCTGTTAAATCTTCAATAGTTTTTCCCACTCTTTAAAAATATTCAGAAGGATTATTTTCTTTCACATCATCGATAATAGTTTCTTTGATAATATCTTTGAACGTTTTCTCGTTCATTTTATAAGAAAAAATTTTTGTTAGGGTTTTTTTCTTGTTTATTTTTAAGAAATATTTTCAGTAGGTTTTTTTTTTCTAGTTTATTTTTATTATGGTTTTTATTATTCTTGTGATGATTCTCCGAATCGACTTCGTTGAAGCAATGCTGATCCAAGCGGAGCTTATGATAATCAGGATTTCTTTTCATAAATTCTCGATATGCTTGTTTGTATTTCTCTTTATTTCTTACATAAAGCAAATGTTTTTGAGGTTTCATACATTCTTTACATTTTGCTCTATAACCATCTGCACTTTTTTTTCTTTGTAAAATGAATCAAGAGGTTTTCGAATAAAACACGTGTTGCAATTTTTTTCCATTTTATATATATTAAAATTAATTGATTTTTATTCTCTTAAAAATGGTTGAAAGTCAAAATCCGATAGTTACTGATGTAACAACTCCGTTCGTGTCTGAAAGTAGAACTCCGTTCGTGTCTGAAGGTAGAACTCCGTTCGGATGTTTTGTGTAAAGTGTAAAAAACAAACCGATACTACAAATATTGAACAAGTTAAAACAAAGAATAATAGAAATATGTTAAAAGGCAAATGTGTAATTTGTGAAAATACTAAAACTAAATTTGTCGGAGCTGGATAACCAACAGCCAGGGGCATGGCATAGCCAATAAAATCATCAATAAATTTCCTTTTCAAATGCATTTGCCTGGTCATAATTTTACAGGACCGGGAACCAATTTGAAAAAAAGGTTGAATTCCGATCTCACACCAAATCTTGGAGTAAACCAACCAATCTGGATAACGCCTAGAATTTATTAATAGAATTGATGAAGCCGCAATGCATCACGATATTTGTTATTTACAAAATCAAGATACTAAAACCAGAAATGAACTTTGTGATAAAAAGATGATACAGTCTTTAGATTCCATTTTAAAACCAACATTAAGAGAAAGAATAGATAGAAATATTGTTCAACCTATTATTAAAATGAAAAAAACTTTTGGAATTGGCGAAAAAAAAAAGCTTTACGAGTGATTTAGCAGAAGAACTTCACAAACCAGTGTCACCAAGCGCAGATGCAGGCAATGATACTGCAAATGCGGTTTGCAACCTTGGGATGTTCCGGCCTATGAGGGACTAAAACACACCAATGGAAACAAGTGCTTTACAGTTATACACACAATAAATTTATTGGGACACGTGGGATGGGGGCTTAATTAATGTTAATAAAATAGTCTAAATAACGTGACAGAAAGGATGGACAAATATTTCATACAGATATAATGACAATGATCAAAAGATAATGCCTTTAATAACAGCTAAGCTAATTACCCTGAAAGAAAAGGTTTCTGATTAATGCAATGAAATGACAATAAAATGGATTATTACACTAAAACACAGATAAAAAGATAGTTGTATATCTGACCGACTCTGCACTTAATGAACGTTTCACACAGAATATATCCACACTCTTCCAATAATTACTCTAAGTAAAATGTTACTAAAACTTGTCCTATATTCTGAATCTGTAATCTTGACGATGATGGTCCTAAACCGAAGAATGTCTGGTCTCTTGAGGAACTGGATTCCACAAAGATAATGTTCTCTTAACTTCACTACAGGTTACACTGTCAATACTGTCCTGGGCACAGCTACAGGATACACTCAATTACAAATATGTCCTTACTCCACATAAAAGGCACTGTCCACATCCACAAGATGACTACTAGTAATATATATAACTAACTGTCCTGTTAAAGCTCTGGTCACAGTCACAAGATACACAATATGATCGAAATGTCCTAACAATATGCACAGGATACTTTAAAACAGTTGGTTACTTTATGGTCTTGGCCTCTGGCCTTCCCGCTGTTCTGCACTGTTCACAGAAACGCCGGGCACAATGCTCTACACGCGGACAGAAGCCTGCCTGGTCACGCTGAGATTTACAGGTCTAACACTGCCACAAGAAGCGAGTACAACACTGGAAATTAACGAGTTCCTTAAGAACTTAAGATTATGTGCAATATATGCACCGCGTACATGGGCTAAATTTTACTTTAAGCTTAGACTCACACGCCGCTCTAACCGAGCTTATTTCAGGCTTTGACAAAGCAAGAAATATAGTAATTTACTATGACCAAGTCCTACGCGAACTTGAAAGTCATAAACGCTCTATACACGAGCTAACTTAACACGCCGTATAGGCTATATTAATATACGTCTGTGTCCTACAATAAGAACGACAGACAGGTACAGCACTCTACGTGGGCAGGACCTCGCTCCACACGAGCTAACTTAAAAACTGAGGCCTTGATAAATAGGCGCTGTTAATACACACCTGAGTTCTAATAGGCAGGTACCCTGCTTCGCCCGAGGAGGACCTCGCAGTGAGTCTATCGCAAGCGGACTGACTACTCCAGATTTGCTCTGGAATATATACAGAAACTCAAAACTACAGAAAATTACAGAGGGGAAAACAGGGAGGTTCTGCCTAGCTCAAATTTGTGAGCCATAAAAACGTGCACAAAGATTTTACGGTGGCCAAACTCGGACGCTGGGGTATTAGGTGGACGGGTCAGAGATAATTGCTCCACCCGCAGGTAGCCTGAGACATAACTTGGAACAATAGATCAGGAAGGTGGACGGATCGAACGGGCAAGTGGACGATCATTACGTGGCATTTCATTACAACCGGTAATTAAAAAATTTAAGAAAAGAAGACTGATAGGTAATGGAATTGATAAAATATGGGCTGCTGATTTAGTTGACATGTCTGCTTATTCTAAACAAAACAAAGGATTTAAATATATTCTTGCTGTTATTGATGTTTTCTCAAAATATGGTTGCATGATTCCTTTAAAAAAATAAAAGCAGAATAACAGCTGCTGAAGGATTTAAAGAGATAAGCAGAGCTTCAACTTCGTCTATAAGCAAAGCTTCGACTTCGTCTATAAACAAATAAAGACATCCAGAAAAATTATGGGTTGATAAAGGAAGTGAATTCTACAATAAACATGTTGAGAGTTTTTTCAAAGAAATCTATTCCACAGAGAATGAAGAGAAAAGTTCTGTTGTAGAAAGATAGAATCGAAATATGTAGATGTTTTAGATGATTTAGTAAATGATGATAATAACACCTATCATTCATCAATAAAAATGACTCCTATTGAAGGAAATAAAAAAGAAAATGAAATAACAGAGTATGGAAATTTATATGATTCCTAAGAGACAAAGAAACATCCTAAATTTAAATTAGGTGATAGAGTTAGAATTACAAAGAAGAAAAAAAATTATGAAAAGGGTTACACACCAAAAATGACAAAAGAAATATTTACAATAGATAAAATTTGGTATACAAGTCCAATTACTTACAAAATAAAAGATTTAGATGATGAAGAAATTATTGGTTCTTTTTATGAAAAGGAATTACAACCAACTAAGTTTTAACATAACGTAAAGTTGAACATAATGTAAAATTAGAAAATCAGCGAAGCTGCAACTTCGTTGAATAAAAAAGCGTAAAATTTATCGTATTAAAAATGATGTATGAAACAGTTCAATTAAATATTTCTGATAATCAGAAAGAAAGAATTCAATGAGCTATGAAAAAGGATACTCCTGTGACTATTAGAATTACAGAACTGGGAAATGATATTTTAGCTTTAACAAAAACACAAATAAATAAAATCCAAGAAGCATTCAATCAAAATAAAGGAGCAGATATTACTCTAAGTAGAAAACAAATAAAATATAACATGGAAATTGAAGGTGGCTTTCTGGCTGCTCTTGCTAGAATGGCGCTTCCATTGTTATCTAAGGCTATTCCGTCAGTAGCAAAAGCTATCGGAATAGGCGGGCTTACGTGTCTAGCAAGTAGTGGTATTCAAAAATTATTAGGAGACAGTTATCAACCTACAGACTCCTATGGAGTTGGTGACGGATTGTATTTAAAAAAAGGTGGATGTCTTTGTAAAATTGAAACTGATGGAAAAGTTTATATTTAGGAATTGTAAAAGGTGGAAGGGAATTACAAGCTTACGGAGATGGATTATATTTAAAACGAGAAGGACAAGTTTATTATGGTGAAGGTTTTTTGAGTGATTTGGTTAAAAGTATTCCGTTTATAAATATGCTGGTGTAACCAAAGAGTCAAAGACCGTGTTGGTATAACTAAAGGTCAAAAATTTATTCTAAAAATGGAAACTTCGGATTATAGTATGAAAAAAATTCTTGACATTCAAAATTCTTTTGAAAGAACTAAAGAAAACAAAAGAATAACAGTTAAAAAATACTCGAAAGTTTTAAATATAATCGATGGAACTGATGTAACTTTAAAAGCAGCAACAATTGGAATGGGAACAACAGGAGTAATACTTTTATCTACGGTAGTTAAAATTCCTGTAGCTATTATTTTAGAAGGTATTTCCATAGGTACAGGATTTTTAAGTATAGTTTTAAGGTATATAAATAAAACATTACAACATAAAGCTGATAAACATCAGAAAATTTTATTTTTATTGGAATCAAAACTTAATACAATTCAAAATCATATTTCTAATGCTCTTGATGATGGACAGATTTCTGATGAAGAATTTAAAATTATTTTAGATGAAGAAAAAAGTTTAGAGAATTAAAAAATGCAATAAAAAAAAAAAGTACCTGAAAATGAATTAGATATAGAAAATCATATGAAAAAAATTCAAAAATCTTATATAAAAATTAGTTTGATTTTTTTTATTTTAAAAATGTCTTTTTTTAAAATTGAAGATCCTTCAAAACGTGAAGCTCTTGTTAATGAAATTTTAAAAACCAAAAGAAATATTCAATCAAGTAACTTAAGCAAAAGAGTAGGAGATATTGAAATGAAAAGAGAATTTTCCAAAGTATTTGCTCCTATCATGGAAAGTACACAAAAAGCAGCAGAAGAAACTAAAAAAGCGATCCAGGAAATTCCACTTGCTATAGAACAAAGTCAACCCTTGAAAGCGATTGAACCTGCATTACAAACAATTGAGCAAATTGGTACAACCAATGCGGATAAAACTTTTGGAATTTATACTAAAGATAACCAATTTTATATTGGTAGTTAAGAAATAAACATTGATGACAATGATATTATTATTGGAGAAGATAAATATGAAGGAACACCGGGTCTATGGGAACTAATAACCAGTAGAGATCCGCAAAAAATTTTGGATGAGGATAAAGCTAATTATGCAAGTATTCTTTTTTCTACTAATGCTATAAAACAAAATAACGATCCTAATAATCCAAGACCCAAATCTAGTAAAGGACAAAAATACATGAATATCATAAAACCAATTTGGGAATGTAAACAAAGTTACGACCAAAGAAGCTTAGAAGGAGGTCCTAATGTAACTTATGATAGTTCTAAAGCAACTTTAGGAACAGGATTTCTTCCGTCGGATCCAGGTGCTTTAATAGGGAGATTATCATTATTAATGGCTAGTAGAGAAGCACGAAATACAGGTGTTATAAATGAAATGGCAAGTATCGTAGATGAATTATATAGACAAAAAGTTATTAATAAGAAAAAATATAAAAAGTTACAACTAAAAATTACTATATAAAATAGATGTTGATTTTCAATAGAGGATATAAAAGAAAATATGTATATGTAGGATCGGGTATTTTTGGATCTTTAATTTCAGCGGTTACTAGCAAAGTTATGGAAGATACTGCAAAAGAAGTTGCATCAAATATTGCAAAGAAAACAGCAACTGACTTAGGACAAAAAGCTGTTAATAAATTTATAGTTGATAAAGTTTTTAAATAAAAAAAAGTAAATGGTTCAAATATATCTCCAGAATCAAAACAATTATTAAATAATTTATTAGGAAGTGGAATTAAATGTATTTAAAAACTTTTCATCCTAGTGGTGCAGCATGTCGCGCCAGCAGTGATTCTGATACTCTGGGATTCTCATACTCTGATAAAACTTTTTTTATTTTTTTGAAAAAGCTGTGTTTTTTTTTTTTGGTATTTATGCTTTAATAAAGGTTGATTTTTTAATATTTTTTAAATATTTGTGGTCTAATGGCGTATATAATCTATACTACTGTTCATTCCATACAAATTAATCCATTGGATTAAAGTTTACATTTTTATTTCTGAATGTGATGTCCAATGATTGAATGTAATTTTGAGTTTGTATGACTAATGTGTGCTGTTGCTCCATCCTGTTGGAGAATGTACTCCTCGGTATTTACTTTGTCAATGTTGGGACAGTTTTTTTTTTTTTTTTGATCACCCGATATAGTTTTTCATGCCTGCTGTTGTTTGTTGCTAATTTGTTGCTAATGGGAAATACAACTTATGAAACACAAGAAAATTACAAAATATTTCTGTATTTCAATTTCTCAACAGATGAAAATTGGTGTAATTCTTGGGTCCCTGGTGTTCTTGGTGGCAGCAGTTGGGTTCACTGATGGTCTAATTTTCTGCTTTTCTCATTGTAAGCGCCAGTGCCTTGCTTCACCTCCTCCTGCTGAGCTCCACCTCGTAAGCCTCTGTAGGAGGCGCTGCATAAGGAACTGTTTGGATTGATGCAAAAGGACGTGAGATCTGTGTGTGTGTTTATAGTAATACATGAAAGCCGGCATGACCATGGCATTTGGAGTTCCATCTGACCAAAGAGACCAGAGATGAAATGAGACAGTCCGTTCTTCGTGCCTCTAAAAAAAAAGAGTGTGCATAGTCTGTCAGCTGATCGGGGGGTTGCGGGAGGCTTGGCCCGTGGCACATTGCATGCAACGGGTTGTTGGTATGCTGATGAATTAATAGTACGGTTTAGTTACAGTGCTGCGGGGAATAAAAAAAACAACGGCAAAAAAAAACCTAGTTATCTTTCAGCGACTGATATCTTAAAAGTGAAAACGAATATGTTTTTGCCTGTGTGTTCGCAAAAAAAAACAAAAAAACTCAGCTCCTACAGCTGGGATTTACACTAAATTTTGAAAATGCCTTCCTCTCCCCCTGCAGAAGGTTCCTTTCTAAATTTGGAGTCTCCAAATGGTGCTGAAGAATTTTATTATTTTTTTAGTTTCCATTGTGTCGCTGATTACTCACCTCCGATCCCCTTTTTTTCACAAGCACACGACCCCTGACGCCAAGTTGGACGTGCTCGGGGCTAACATTAGAGCACAAAAATACTCTGCTGCCGTACAAACTGATTGTGATAGTTCAATTTGATTGCTTTAGTTGTTTACTCGAATAAATTGTTTATTCATGAAAAAAAAAATTATTCTCAACTCCAAGTTATCTGCGCCGAAGGCCCAAGTAGTCCTAGGAAGGACCAGGTTTTATAGTCCGCATGCAGTGCTGATTTTAAGCTTGTTATAAAATGAAATG